>CAUYPO010027579.1:0-23759 GCA_963574435.1 Cheirogaleus major | reverse complement strand
TGATAAACAAATGTGGATACTGGAGTGCTTTGTTTATAATAAATTAGCAGTTTGCATTGTTTGAATATATTTATTTACCTGTAGCCTTTTAATGAAGCACTTCTTACATAGAATTAGATGATTTAAATAAGCACTGAACTTGAGGCAATTCAGCTGTGGCAAATAGTATTGGAGGGTGTTTTTTTCCTTTTTTTCATCTTGTTTTACTCAACACTTAGATATTGCATAAGCTATTCACAAATATCAGTTGCTGTTGACATTCACACCAAACAAATATATTTAGCATAATACACCAGAGGCTGGAAAGTTAAGCTTTTAATTAACCTTTAGGGGATTTTCTAAGATCATGGGTTAAAAAAAAATTAGATGTGGGAAGGTCTCTGACAAAAGTAACACGTGCATTTTCTCCTGACTTTTAGATGTGACCACAGAGCGCCTACATAGGGCAGCAGATTATTCATTTCAAAAATATATTCATGGTATGTCACATCCAGTAAAAAAAAATGCATTCATACACTTTGAACGGCCTAATGCAGACCTGCTCTGCTGTACCCGCTGTGTCAGCTGCCTGGGCTCCTGCTCCCTGGTTTTCCAGGGTGCGAGGGGCCCTGTGTTTGCAGGCACACCTTCCGCCACCCCACTACCCCAGGCCCAAGCTTACCCATTGGGACTCCCAGCCCTTGCTCCCTACTTTCCAACATCGTGAGCATTTCCAAGTTCCAAACATGGTACCGAGTGCGTCCCGTTAATCCCTAAGACCCTGCAGTAGGCGTTCATGTCCTGCTGTGTAAGGACAGAATCTGAGGCTAGAGTGGCCAGTGACTCGCACATGAGTGCAGACATGGAAGAGGCCGATCTTCCTTTCCCTCTTGCCTTCTTTTCTTAAGAGAGGTTTCCTGGAAATCACTACTGCTTTGGTTGATTTGTTTCCAGAATCCTGTGTTGCTCAGGTGTAGACTGTCAGGAATGGATGTAGAACTGTCCATTCTTCCTTTGGTCTATCCAGTCCCGCAGCCAGTCAACCCAGGTCCTGCACTTTTCCCTCCACCCTCTTCGCCACTGTCTCAGTCTATTTTGTGCGGCTATAACAGAATACCACAGATGAGGCCATTTATAAAGAATAGGGCTTATAAATGGGTTGTCTGTGGTTGTCCGTGGTTGCTAGGCCAGGAGGAAAAACCCTCTGGGATGGAAGCCAGGGCTGCTGGGGGCGTGCACTGAGGGCTGTGGGGTGTTGGGGGCCTGCTCTCTCCAGGGAGGCGCAAGGACTGGAGCATGCAGGGTCTGCGTGAGGACTGCCATGGTGAGATGGGCACTGCAGGTGGCCAAGGGACCGGGCTGGGTCATGAACTTGAGTACTGTGCGTTCTGGATGCACGGGAGGAGGGAGAAGACAGCAGCAAGCCCGAGATGGGAGGAGAAGCCCCTTCCTCCCGTGCACACCCAGAGTGCTTCACTGACAAAGCTTAATGTTGTGTTTGCTGCAAAGGACAGACCCCTAAAGCTCCCTTATCACACAGCAGGTGCAGAGGATGGATTTGGAGTGATGGGCAAGAGATTGCTAGTTGGGCGCCCGCCCTTCCCTGCCCCCTACTCTAGGCTCACTCTGCCTCTTGGACTCTGTTTCCCGGCGCGCACCCTTGGGCCTGTCGGCCTGGCTGCTGCGTGGGCTCCCTTCGGGCTCTGTTTATTCTGGCCTTCATGGGATGTGTTCTTCCTTCCCTCTTCTTGATCAGTGCTACTCATTCTGCAGGCCCAGGGCAAGGCCCAGGCAGGCACGTGTGTGCTGCCTCCCAGCCAGTCCTCTCCAGCTCTGTGACAGCGAGTTCTTGTCCCTTCACGATTTCCTCCGTAATTATATTGTAAGTTCCTTGAGAACAAGGACTGTGTCTCTTTCCCTGTTTCCCTGTGATGCTTGGAATAATGCCTTTCCCTCCAGAGAACCCCCGCTGGTATTATGACGTGACTGATCAATGGCCTGGGAATTTCAGAGTTGGGAGAGCCCATTGGGGAATGTTTAGAGATTTCTGGAAAAAAATTCACAGGCTACTCCTTTCTCCACGTATACCCCACACCCAGTCTGAGCGCTCGCTAGAGCCTGAGTGTCTTCCTGACACACAGCACCGCCTGATTCCCTCCTGGGTCTACGCAATAGTGTCATCGAAATGCTACCGATTAATAGCGTGTCATTCCCTCCTGGAATGCTGCGTACCCGGTGAAGCAGACGTAAAAATGTCAGAAGCAAATGAAAATGATTTTGCCTGTTCTGTCCTGAGTCTGGTTGGGAAAGAATATCTCCTTCCTTTTGTCACTTTTAAAAAGCAGAGTTGCTTTCATAATAGAGACTTATTTCTCAAGATGAAATACTAGAGATCGTAAAGAAGTCGAGAAAGAAAATGACCCGAGCGCTTTATAAGGGACAGTTTATTGGATCAATGCCTCTTTGTCTTATTACTCAGTGTTTTCCCAAATGGCCTGTAAGTGATTCTTGAATCACCGTGATCTCGGTCTCAATAGCCAGAACTAGGATATATTAAAAGCTTTGGCTCAGGCAATGAGTCACTCGTTTATCAAACAAGGCTCCTCTACTCTCTTGGCTGGTATTTCTAGACAGTCCTTTATATGTTATTAATTTGCTTTTTTATCTGAGCAAGATCTTCCTATCTCCTACCATTAGGCTGAGTTGATGTTCCTCTTTTGTATTTCCTTAGCAGTAAGGTGGAGCGGGGACAGTGAGTATGTATCTTATATTGTAATTGCCAGTTAACTCCTTGTCATTCTGGAATGTTCCTTCTTTATATATCCTCAGGATTTAGACCAATGCATTACACATAGTAAAGGCTCAGTGAATGTTATTTGAATGAATGGATGGTTGAATGATGAAATAGTCATGGTTCTTTGGGTGGCAAACATCAATAACCCAATTGTCTTAGTCCGTTTGAGCTTCTGTAAGATAATAACATAGACTGGGTGACGTATAAACAGTGGAAATTTATTTCTCACAGTTCTGGAGGTTGGGGAGTCTAAGATCAAGGTGCTGGCAGATTTGGTGTCTAGTGAAGGCCCGCTTCTTGGTTCATAGACAGATGGCTCTCTTTTCCTGGTACCCTCATGTGGTGGACGGGGCAAAGGAACTTTCTGGAGCTTCTTTTATAAGGACACTAATCCCATTTGTGAGGGTTCTGCCCTCATGACCTAATCACCTCCCAAAGGCCCCACCTTCTAATGCCATTACCTTGGGGGTTAGGATTTTAATATGTGAATTTGGGGAGGAATAAACATTCAATCCATTGTGCCAATTTAGCTTGTTTTAAGCATAAGAGAAAATATACTGGCTTCTATAATTGAGGAGTGCTAAGGGTACTACTCTGGCTTCATTTGTGGCTGAATTTAGGGATCCAAATTTTGTTATTAGGACTTGATCGTTCTTTGTCTCATTATATCTTGGTTCTGGTGTCATCTAGATTTGCATCATTCTCATGAATGCTCTCTCTGTGTGGAATAATAATAGTAACGATAAAGCCACAGAAGGTCCTAGGCCTTCTGGTTTCTCACTGTGGGTGATTCTTTGTTGTGTGGGACTGTCCCACACACCATAGGATATTTAGCATGGCCGACTTCCAGGTATCCAATGCCAATAGCACCTCCATACATTGTGACTACTAAGTCTGTCCCCCGTGTTTCCAAATGCCCCTTAGAGAGGCAGTGTGGCCACTGATTGAGAGCCACAGCTATAGGCTGACTTCATGCCCACAGTTGTGATCCCAGAGAACACGGCCTGACTCTGTCCCTAGTTAGTATCCATATCAGTTCTTGCAAAGGATTCTGATCAGCACTGTTTGGATTACGGTTCCAACCCTGGACCATCACAGTGTTCAGTGTGTCAGGGGTTCTGCACAATATACAGTTACTTATCGCTGCATAGCAAATTACTCCAAAACTCAGCAACTTAAAACATTTATTAAAACAATTTCTATGGGTCAGGAATCTGGGAGCAGATTAGTGGGGCGCTTCTGACTCAGTGCCTGTCACGAGGCCACAGTTCAGCTTTTGGCCGGGGCTGCCATTTCCTCAAGGTTCAATGGGGGCTGGAGGATCTGCTTCCAGACTCACCCACGTGGCTGCTTTTGGGCCTCAGTTTCTCACTGGCTGTTGCGTCCTCTTCATAGGCTGCCCAAGTGTCCTCTTCAAATGGCAGCTGGCTTCCCCCAGAGGTCTTGTAAAGCCTACTCTTGGAAGTGACATACGGTCATTTCTGCTGTTCTTGGTCACGCCTCTGGTTCACTGCAGGCAGGGGCTGCACGAGGCTGTGAACGCAAGGAGGCAGGATCTTTGTGGGCCATCTCAGAAGCTGCCTTCCTTAGACGACAAGCACTTAGACCGTGCTCATTGCTGTGCATAGAAGGCAAGGTCACAGAAACGACAGCTCCACGAAATCACAGAGAGTGGGGCAGGGCATTCCCCAAAAGGAAGTCATGCAGTGCAAACAGAAAGTCTGCCACAAATGAATATGGAAATGTACTTCCTCACCAACTTACAGGGAAGGGGAGGGGGCAGGGTAAGTTCCCATAAAAACAGTGCTGGAAATTATTTCTTTCTATATGTAGACCATTGTTTGTCCCTTAAGAATCTTTTCCTACTGTGGACTGATGTTCCTGGCCAGCACTTATTTTTGCAAAGGCTTTCACAAACAATTCAATTACAGACTTATAGAAAGGTTTCAGAGATCTTGGGAGTAGACCAATATTTGAGTGTTTGTCTCATATAAATTGCTTCTGACAGCTGCTTACTTCCTGTCCAAAATTTTCCTTACTTTGGTGGCCTTTTAATTTTTCAGATTTATAGCAGGCAGAGAGCATCAGCGACATCATAGTGTGTTTCACAGGAGAGAAGCAGAGGCAGCGTGCAGGACTGCAGCAGTCCTGGCAAGAGGAGGCAGCTGAGGTCGCCGCAAGACCAGAAATGACTATTCAAAAGGAGCTGTCTGGATTCTGTGCATTTGGAGAGGTTGTCTGTAGTTCTCCCAGAGCCTGTGTAGAATAAGTCTATGTGTGCTCTCATTTGGGATTAATGCCATACAGAAGCAAGATGATCTTTTGCTGCTTTGGTCTTTGGTCGGAGTACAGCCAGCTACTGAGCCATCCTGACACGCCACTGCTCCCAGGAAGGAGAAGCCACTGTGTGTCTTGCCGCACGAAGCCTGCCAGGCACCACGGGACCAACACCTGAGACAGCCGAGGGAAGATTTGGCTTCTTTGGAGTCCTCCCCCAAAGCTTTTGGAGAGTCATAATAATAATGCAGGAGATGAGTGACTCAGGAGACATATTACAAAGAAGTCTTGCCAAGGTTTAATCGCACAAATGGAAGAACTGTGTTTCATTATTCCTTCGACCAATGAAAACAAAAATGCTAAGTGTGAGACCTTGTGTTACTTAAGCCTGATTTCTTACATAAATCCTCTGTGTCAAAATTGGGGGCCCCATCGACAATGAGTATTGTGTGCAGTGTGGGAGAGGACGTTTCTCCCTCTTGGGGCAGCTCGGTAGATCACCAAGCTAAGGCCGAGAGGGGCGGGTGTCTGGGTGGATAGAGGCTTCCGGGCACGGAGCGCGTGGCGCAGCATGGCAAAGGCACGCACAGCCGTGCACTGGACTCTGCAGCTGGTTTTCAAAAACGATCCAACATTTGAAAATGACATTCCCCATATTTATTTTGTGCCTGACAATTCCAATCCCTTTAACCTTCCAGGTGGCCAAACAGAGAAGGGAAGGGAAGGGAAGGGAAGGGAAGGGAAGGGAAGGGAAGGGGAAGGGGAAGGGGAAGGGGAAGGGGAAGGGGAAGGGGAAGGAGAAGGGGAAGAAAAACATCAGCGATAGAAAATAGACTGTGCTTTCCTCTGCTCATCCAGTGCAGTCCAAAAGGGAGGGAAGGAAGAGCCACGCAGATTAAAGTGGTTGCCTTGGCTGCGTCTCATGAGGCTTGCTGTTTCTACTTTATATTTGTAATACTCAGCGCATTTTGATCAAGGGTTATCTGAGGCTAGATGGGTCCATGGGATGTGGGCTCCTTCCTGGGAGCTCCGGGAGAAGTGGGGGTGAGGTGAGATTGTCACTGGAGGGACGATTGGGAGTGGTTTGTGTCTCTGCTTTTTTCCCCCGTACTTAGGCTCTGGCTGTTTTGCCCAACTTTGTTCCTCCCGCTGGTCCCCCACCCCAGAGTGACCAATTGGCAGAGCTTGGAAAAGGTCAGGGTGCCAGGCTTTGGGCTCAGACTGGTTTCAGACAGGCTGGCTTCAAATTCTACTAGCTGTGTGAGCTTGGGCAAGTTACATAACCTCTCTGGGCTTTTGTTTTTACCTGAACAATGGAGATAATCTTAGTGCCTCTTTAACCCAAAGGGCTATAGAGAAGATTAAAAGTCAGATAATGGCAGACCTTGGGGAGGGTCTGTCCTTCTTGTTCTAGCCCCCAGGGTGGGCCTCCCTCACAGCTCTGTCACCTTCCACAGCCCCGGGAGCTCCCAGGCACAGAATGGCAGAGCTGAAGTGGCCTTACTGCTCACAGAGATAGGCTCTTAAGGGTCAAGATCCAGTATCATTGTTGCTATTTTTAAAAATCAGTCTCCATTATTTTTCCTTGGGTGGGGGGAGGTTGTAATGTTCCAAATGCTTTATCTTAGGGAGAGATAAGGCAGCCCTTGGAGCGACCTGCCACCTGCAGTTTCACTGAAAGAAGCAGAGCTCTGAGAAACTGCCACCTGGTCTTTTCTGAGAAGGTTGTGCCTCCGTAAATCCTTAGGAGGCTCAGCAGACAATTTATCCTAGCAAGTGACCAGGTGTTTTGTTAAAGGAAGAAAGGTAATAATTGTAGAATGCAGCCTGCAGGGAGTAAACAAAATACTTCCCTGCTTAATAAGCCTTTCATTCATTTTCTTAATCTCCTGCTAGGTTTTTCTTTTTCTTTTTTTTTAAATGGGAACATCATTTTGTTGATTTTTTTCCTTATTGAAAGACCTTAATGGAAAAAAACATTCTGGCCCATTTGGTCCTCTGCCGTCTTTCTCCTCCCCAAAGCTCTGCTTCCGTCGTATCAAACTGGCAGCAGCCAAAGCCTTCAAACCCAGGCAGGAATGAAACAGGGATGGAGTCAGTGCCGAGGGTCGCCCACGGTGGGGCAGGCTTTGGGTGTTCTCTGCACAGAGCCTCATGCCAAGTGCCGGCGCGCACCTGCCCGCTTCCCGCCCTGTGCCCGACACTGGACCCCCAGTGCCCCGGGGTGTGGGGGGCGTGACCACAGGCCATGTTTATGGGGGTGGGGGAGCCCAGCCAGCAAGCCCCTCCAGTCCCTGCCTTCGGGGAGCTCTGGCCTGCCTCTCCCGCAGACGCCAACTGGACTCATACAGAGGCTGGAAGCCCAGTATTGTGGGACAGACCCTGGTGTCACCCTGAGCCTCTAGCTCAGCCCTGGGAACCCTGCTGAGGTGTGTGACCCGGCCTCGCCGCCTGAGCCCAGCCTTGCCACCCACACTGGGGACTAACTCGATGACAGCTTTGCACCCACTTTTGGGTTCGGCTGCGTTTGCTGCCAGGACTAAGCCGTAGCCATTGTTTTGATCTTTCAGCTTTTGAAACATTTTCCTCTACTTCTTCTTAGAGACAGTGTCTCAGTGACACGAGTAAGCAGTCGGATCTATGGCCCCGTCTGAGCTTTGCCAAGAAATGATCCTGAAGTTGCTTTCCTGACCCGTCCCTGACATTGAATTCACTCTCGCGTCAGTGAGCTCACCCTTCACCGCTGACACCTTAGCGACCTCACTCTAATAACTGTTCTGGCAGAGGCAGAAGTGACAGCCCGGCCTGAATCATTACATCACTCCCGATCCTTGCCCAGTATAGACAGCCTCCGGGGCTCACCGCTGCATCCGAGGACACCATCCTGCCAGCCTGCCACTGCCGCCTGCGACCATCTGGCCCCGGCTCCTCCCCGCACCCAACCACCCCACCTTCACCCGCTCTGTGTTTTCTGCATCTCCCCACTTCTCTGCTTTCACTTGAGGGGTTCTCTCCACTGGAACATGCTCCCCATCTCCACCTGTTGAAATCCCATCGCCCTCCAGGACACAGTGCAAATAAATACTCTTTCCACGCTAAAGCCTTCCGAGGTTTCTGCTGCCAGGAGTGATTCTGGGCTTCATTATGACTTTCTGAGCTCTTGTGTCCTTGTTCATCTCTGGCCATGGTTAAACCCCTGAGCCCTCACCTTTGCTGTGGGTCCTCAACTGTCTGGACCTACTTGTGTTCAATACATATTCATTGAAGGCCTACAGGGTTCCAATGACCGTGCTAGATGCTGGCAATATAAGGATAAATAAGAGACTGAACGTTTCTTTGGGGACATCAAAAGTCCAGGGGACAGGCAGGCAGGTAAACACCTAACTAGAATGAAATGTGCTAAGACACAGGAACAGGGCTCTGGGAGGACCCGGGGACAGATGAGGGCCCAGAGGTACGGAAGTTCCTGGTGTGTCCAGGGAATGGTCCCTAATCTCTGCATGGTCAGAGGAAGGGCCCACGTAGGGGCGTGTCGGGAAATGAAGCTGGAAAACCATGTTGATCCCAGACTGTGAAGGATTTTGTAGGTCAAGCCATTTTGCAGGCAGTAAGACAGCATCAGAAATCATGAAGTAGTGCAGGGGTGGGTCAGAGCTGTATTTAATAAAGGCTCTTTGACCTGAGCAGGTTCTAGTCCTGGCCGATGTTCCCTGTTAGTCATGGCACCCAGCGAGCTCAGCATGCCCTGTTCTTCCCTGGCAGCAGTGGGTTCTGTCACACCAGCCAGCAGCAAGGAGCTCTGTCCCATTCCCCACGTGTGCGTTCTGGAAGCTAAGTGCAGGAAGTGAGCGTGTGGATCAGGGGTGCACCCAGGCTGAGATGCTGGCAGGGCCTGTAATCCTAGTGGAGTCCACAGGTGACCAGTTAAATCCCACCTGCTTACCGACAGGCATTGAGAAATGAGCGGCCCTCCCTGGCGAGAGGTGGGAAGAGCCAGGATATGGCTATGAGCTGTAGACAACAGGAATGCCCCACCTAGTGTGCGTGAAGAACTGGCACCCTCGGGACTAAGAAGGGCCAACTAGTCGCCTACGTCCGTGGAGTGGATCCAAACGGGAAGGGCAGGGCGCGCTCCGACTCGAGGCTCTGCAGGCTCGCAGGTCTTGCCCGGTTGACTAGACCTGGGGTATGGCTGGCAGCAGAGAGAATGCCCGTGGGCAGCTGGAGTGTGCAGGAGCCCAGAAGTGTATATGGGTCACGGAATCCCCACCCGGGGGTTGTAGCTAATTCCATGCCACTCTGGCTCGTGTGGCTGAGGATGCTGGTTTATTTCCTGTTGCTGTCAGATCAGGCTCAGGCGCCGGAGGGGCCCAGCAGTGGATGTGGCTGTGGGTGGCTGGAGAAGACAAAGGCAGGGGAAATGAGGCAGGGCCAACAGTTGTCCTGGTATCGTGTAGACTTTCTTAAATTAGCAGTGGGGAGAGGAAATGGGAACGAGGAGCCAGAGAGTTAGCAGCCAGACTTTTCCATACCATCTGTGATGGGAAGCAGAAAGCTGCCAAGAAAAACCATGTGCTAGAGCTAATTGGTAGAACTTGAGAGCAGAAGGAACATAGCACCCTACTAAATCAAGAGGCTTTTTTCTTTTCTCTTCTTTTCCTTTTTCCTTTTATCTTTTCTTTTCCTCTATTTCTTTTCTCTTTCCTTTTCTTTCCTTTTGTCTTCTCTCCCTTCCTTTCCCTTTCCTTCTCTTCCCTTTTCTTTTCTTTTTTAAAACCTTCTCTATGGAGTCTCAAAGTAATGGTACTACTAGGAAATACCTAAAGATTTGGGATAATAAGAAAGGAAGCATGTTAAGCTAGTGAGCCAAGATCAAGCTGAGTCACATTTGATAGTTTAACGTAAGGAAGTGTTAACTTTGAGTGTAGGAGTTCGATTTTTTAAAATCTTGCTACAAATTGGATTCCTAATTTGTAACATCATTTTAAGGGATATTTTTAAGAGAAAATAATCACAATTGGATCACTGCATACCTTAAGTTCTTACTTTTTAAAAAATTATTACTTGTGATGAGGAATAGTTAACTGTGGAGACTACGCTATTGCACTAGGTACAACCGGCCGCCTGGTGTATTGAACATTCCATGTCTTGGAGGAATTAAGGAGTTTTTAGATAAGTACCTTATTTATTTAATTTAATTTTTTTTTAATTTCAGAATATTATGGGGGTACAAACATTTTGGTTACGTAAATTGCTTTTGTACCATTTGAGTTAAAGATGTAAGTGTGCCCATTTCCCAGATAGTGTGCATTGTACCCGTTAGGTGTGAATATACCCCCCCCACCTGCTTGATTTCCAGTGAGTGTTATTTCCACATGTACACATAAGTGTTGATGGATTAGTTCCAATTTAATGGTAAGTACGTGTGATGTTTGTTTTTCCATTCTTGTGATACTTCACTTAGAAGAATGGTCTCCAGTTAAGTACCTTATTTTTTAACATTATTCAGATACCTCAAAGGTCTCGTAGACGATTTGCACTTCTCTGGGATGAAGTTTTTCTATCTTTCCCCAAGCAGATGAGGAAACTGTGGCTCTAAGAAGTTGTGTGACCTGAACACTAGGCTGACAGCCAATGGTTTGCAAAGCCAGCAACTAATTAGGCTTTCCCCCTCTCTTCCTTTTAATCTCTCCCCTCCATACCTCATTCTTTCCATCCATTCATTCTTTGCATATGGTGCCAGTGAAGCTTAAAGTCCTTTTCATTTTTTCTTTTCCTAAGAAACATCAATATAGGAAGGAATTGCTCTTTCTAAAGCCACCTATTTCTGTTTCTCTAGAGATAAGAGAACAGGCATCATCAATTGCAGAATAACACTTTAATAAACCTTTTGGTTATGAACCTCGTAAATCCCAGACCATCTTCTTGAATAGAGTGGTTTAAGACAACAAGGATCTAAATATTTTGCAATGTCTTCACTGAGGGTAGAATTGCAAATCTCAGATGATTTTTCTCCTAGAAACAACTTTTTTTTTTTCCTTCTATGGAAGCCTCATAAAATACTTGTCTTGACTCAAAGTTGGAGAGACATGGCTCTTTGGGAGCTGAGTTGGCCTCTTCGTCATGACCACAGAGAATGGTGTTCAGTGGAGACCTGGAGGGAGGCTTGGCTCATGGACTCCAAGAGTAGCCAAACCTCCTGTTATCCCCAAGCCTTCATCAAAACGTCATTCATCATCGCAATCTGTATTTAGAATTTACAGGTGGTGCAGGGTTCAAGCTTGAGCAAAAAGCCAGATGGTGGTTGAGGTGACCCTCACAATGAGGACAACATTCCTTGGGGAGTACCGGGCATGGACCACTGTTTTCAGGGCATGTGACCCTTGACAGGTGGAAGAGTCTGGGACACCCAAGTGTCAGCAAATTCACTTAGCAACTCTTCCCTCTTCTGTGTGCATAACATACCACCCTAGAGCAGCTGGTTCAGATTCTTGGCTAAAGGAAACAGAGGACGTCAGCCTACCTTCCTGCCATCAGAAAGGTGGCCAGTCTCCTTTAAGGAAAGGACAGTGGCAGGCCCTGGAGTCAGAGGTGGGTGGACTTGGGCTGGGGCTTAAACAAAGATATGCTCCTGATCGTGCACTTCCCCGAGCACCCTCTTACCTATCGTTTGCACTCCACCTGACACTTGACTATTTACTCTTCTGTTGCTCAGATTTCCATCTCCCTGGCCAGGATGAACCTCAGAGAAGGATTCTTCCCCTAACAGGGTTTCCATAAATACCTGTGCGAGAGCAGCCCGATGTCCCACGTCCTGTGATTTTCCACAAGGCCTATTTGAGGCACAACGAAACAATGGCTTAGAAACTTGGGATCATAAAGTCAGAGAATGCCGAATTCATCAGCTGGGAACAGACCACAGCTCATCAAGTCTAACCCTCTGAGAATCCATGTCATTTTTCTAAAATATTCTTATAAGTCTGCCCAGGTGAAGAACCTGCAGCGGGAGAAGATAATACTGAAGAGTGCAAAAAGGCCTCCCCTTGGCAGAAACTGTCTCTTGCTAGATCAGATCACGCTAGTGGGAAAAAATCCACTGTAGTTAAGTTCACCAGTTGGGGAATCAGATCTGGGTTTGAGCCCCCAGTGTAGCACTCACTGGCTGTATGACCTCGGGTAAGCTATCTTACTCATGTCATTTCCAGAACAACTGCAGAGGGAGGTGTTATTATTTCCATTTAAAAAATAAGAAAAGATGAGACTTAACGAGGCTATGGGAGTCAGACGTTTAAGCACAGTGGACGTCCACATCCAGCGTGTGGTGCGTGTTCAGTGTACAGCAGGTTCTTGCTGTTGCTACTGTCACTAGCACGCACCCCAGGACTCGCCGAGCACATGCAAGAGTGTATATCCTCCGAATAACGGTGGTGATGATATAAAGAAGTCGCACAGCTCTTCAGCATTTACAACATATTTCTCATTCGTTATTCTCAAGAGAGCGGAACCTGTTTAAGGAGTTGGTCCTGGAGAAACAGGCATTGGCCTCCTTACAGACCATGGATTTTTCAAGAGAGGAGGGCTTTCCAACTCCTTGCAAACACCAAGGCTTCTGCTGTGCATCATTGAGCAGAGGTGTGGCCTCAGTAGGAAGCCCTTGGGACAACCCCAGCTACCTCCTCTTCACGCACGTGCCTCCCACTGACTCAGACAGAGATTGCAAGAGAGGCAGGGGTGTGGAGGCTCCCAAGACTTTCTGCATAAAGGGGCTGGACTCATACCTCTACCATGAAGGATCTGTCTCTAGAGCCTTTGGAGAGAAGCGTGGCCCTGCTGACACCTTGATTTGGGAGTTCTGGCCTCTAGAACTGCGAGAGAATAAATTTCTGTTGTTTTAAGCCACCAAGTTTGTGGTAATTTGTTACAGCAACCATAAGAAACTAATATATGTCTCTCTCTCTCTCACACACACACATACACACACACACACACACACACACACACAATTCTGCCCCCCAAAAGAAGAAAAAACTAAGTAGGAGAAATACTGACACATTTACGCACACAGAAATGTACTATCTTCCCTAAGGTGCGGGAGAGACCACTGGAAGAAACTTCCCCCCGCTTCTCTCTTTCTCTGCTCCCTCTCAGGGCTGGAGAAGGCTGGTGGGTTTATTCAGCTGTTTTAGGCACTTGCCCCATTTGTATTCCCTCCAAACGCATCCGTTTCTCTCAGTCACAGAAGGGACTTGCCGAGCAAAGCCTGACATTTTCCAGTTCTTGGGTCTGTGCCCAGAATCAACAGCCCTCCCCGGGAAGGTGGAACGAATTCCCAAGATGTCAGCGCAGAATGCCGGGGGCTGTGGCGTCCCGGCCCGACGCTGGTGCCCGGCGCCCCCAGGGGCCCTGTGAACACGTGAATGTTCACCGGGCAGGATCGCAAACACCGCCTAAGCAGCCCTGGTGGCTCGGGAGAGTCGAGAACACGAATGGCCACATTTTAAGAAAGGTTAGATGGAGGTAACGGAGCAGCTGTGTGTTTGCCGGCCAGCATCTCAGCTCACCTGGAGCACACGTGACTTCAGAAAGCCCCCACATCCATTCCCTTCCGAGACCGGGAATATCGCCCGGGCACCGCTGACGTCACTGGTTCACCCGGTGAGCTAGACTTGGTGCCGGGTGAGCAGCAGGAACGGGACACTTCACGGCCGTCACCTTTCCTTCCCCGACTCGCCAGTCTCGCAGCTCTCCTGGCCGGTTTTAGGTCTTAACAGGCAGTCTTATTTTGGGGGGTTAAACAGTCTGGTTTAATCTATTACAATATCAGAGCTCCAATTTAAAGCTTCTCGTTCTCCACGGCGCAGACCTGAATTAGTCATGGAAACCCACAGTGGGGTGATAACAGGGTGGTCTGCTCTGCGCTCGTCTCCCACTCCCCAGGCTGGCTCGGGGCCCCGGGGGACGAAGGGGAGAGACAAGGTGTAGGGGCTGCCGTCCTGGCCCGCCTTGGAAAGGGGCAGGTGCACAGGTGCTGGCTCTGATCCTAGTGAGTTCTGTGAAAGTGCCCTCTGGAGGCCCCCTGGGGTGCCCTACCCACTGCAGGGCCACGGTGCAATGGTGCAGGTGATGCCCCGCCGGCTGAAGCCTCCGGATCTTCTACAGGGTCCTCTCTGCCCCGTGGGGGCTCTCTCACCTCCGAACTCTGGGAGAGCAGGCTGCTCCCACTTTGCTCTCACACCGAGGGTGCCTCGGGCCAGACACGCAGGGGTCAGGCACCCATCTCCATCTGGGTCCTCCACACTCCCGGGGCCATGCCACATTCTTCAAGCTGTTCCCTAAAGCTTCCCTAAGCTGCCCTCTCCTGGCTTTAGCAGCCCTCCTCCTTTTCCCAATGTGGGGAGGGAACACTTCACCCCCAGAAATGCTCCCTGCACCTTTTCCCTGGTCTTTCTCATCCCACGTGCATAGCCTGCAGGCAGTCCTAGGCTTGAGGTCACACACTTGGTTCAGGGCACCCCTAGGAAGTCCTCTGTCCGTGGTGCGGTGCCTGCTGTAGTGTGGATGCACTTGCCGTCTCCTACTCTCCTCCTTGGGACACCAGCAGAAGAGTCACTGATTACGCATTCAGGGTGTTGTCACGCCCCATCCTCCCTGCTGTCCTCCTATAGCCCCTGTAGCCCCTCACTGCCTGGCGTCCAGGGGTTCTCCTTTGGGACATGACAAGCCCCCCACGGGGTAACTGAGCTCCAGTCCTGAGGCTTTCTTGAGACTTGCAAGCTCTGCCATGTCAACGTGAGTAGCACCTCTGTCTGCTCTGGCTCCTGAGGACGTCTCCGGAGGGAGGGCTGAGAGGGGGTCAGAGCCAGGGAAAGAGGAACGAGGCCGGGCGCTAGTGGGCACTTCCTTTTCAGTGAGGTCCCTCTCCACCAGCGACGCTGGGCCGTGGGTGCTCCTCAAGCGCACACAAGAAGACTTGGGGGGCCATGCCGGGGAGAGCGTCTCCGTCTCAACCCCCTAGTCTGTCTGCACTAGGGAAGGCACGTTCCTCTCCATAACAGCACTTTAACCGGAATCCTTGCCGGACAATGGCCTTGGCTGTGACGCTACGTCCGATCAGATTCCCGCTTCAGTATGCATGGCACCATGTTTGAATAATTCCTTCCTGATTTGCAACAGGGGAGCATTAGGTGCTTCCTATTGGAGACAAGTGGGAAGTCACCCGCGGCCGGAGGAGAATGCCAGGGGGCTGGAGTTTGAAGCGGAGAGAGGAATGTGAGCCCATCTCAGGGACACAAGTGGTGACGTTTGGCTGGAGCGTAGAGTGCATGTAGGGTGTGGAGGAGAAGGGCGGGTGGAGAGAGGGGAGGCCAAGGAAGAAACCAATCACGTGGGGCCTTGTCTGTCACGCCAGGGATTCTGAGTTTTGTTCTGAGGCAATGGGAACTATTAAAGATTTTAAATAGGGGATTGACATGAGCCGCTTTAGGTTTTAGAACGAATACTCTGATTGCAGCATGAAGCATAGGTGCCTCCCGGGAGGCAGGGAGACCAGGTGGGAGGCTGCGGCAGAGGTCCAAGGAGGGATGATGAGCCTGCACTAAGGCAGTGACAGTTGATAAAGACAGTGGATGCCTCGGACACAGCGCCAGGAGTCGGGATCAGCAGCAGGTAGAAGGCAGGGGAAGGAGGAGTCTGGCTTGGGGAGCTGGGTGTATGTTGGTGGCATTCCCTGGGGTGGGGGCACAGGAGGGGCACATGGTGTGTTCTGCTTCCTGTTGGAGTCCCCGCCTTACCAGAATGGTCCTGGACCCCCACATCCTGGGGACCCCTGGCTCCCTTCCTGGTCCTAATTTCACTGGAGAACAGCATACTTGTAGAATAATTCCCAAGACTAAGCTGTCCCTTCCTCCTCAGCCAGGGCCCAGTGGATACACTCACCTCAAGGCCTGGTGACCACAGTGTTGCAAGGGCGACTCCATATCCTGGCCTGCTCCTTGGATAAAGCAGTTCCTGTAAGCTGTGGCTTCCATGCACTTTGGAATGAAAAGCAACGTTTTAGGTCTCTATGTTGGATATTTTCCCCTTGATTTACTCTAATTTGATCTGCCATTTGGGGATATTGAGCCCAATCAAATGTCTGATTGTATCAGACTAACAAAGTTCTCGTTTAGCTTTTGTCTTTTAACTTTCTAACCTTTGCTTATTTAGCACTCACAGAGTTTAATGATTTAATAGACCGAAGAAAACATCACCTATGGTGGAGACTGTCTAAATAGCAATCCTGTTTTCTCTTCCAGGCACGCTGGGAGATTGCATTTCCCAAATTCCATTGTAATTAGGCTGGCCCCTCACAAGTGGGTTTTGACCAATGGAATGTGGCTAGAAGAGATGCAGGCTGCTTCCAGGCCTGGCATGAAGCCCCGTGTGCAGTGGCCCATGCTCTCTCTTCCCCTTCTGTGACAACTTGGAAGGCTGCATGTTTAAGATGGTGGCAAGACAGAGGGAAGGAGCTTAGATTTCTGAATTACACACCTACGCGGAGAGAGCTGCCAATCTGCTCTGGATGTGACTGGGGTAAGGAATAGGTCTAGGTTGTATCAAGCCCCTGAGATTTGGGGGTTGTTTCTGTAGGGTTATTTATCCTGACTAATATAATACACTAATACACCATCAGATCAAGGTTTTTGCCTAGGATTAGTAAAACCTCTCTTCTGCTGATTGTCTATATTGGAACTTGCCTGCTGGGGCCTCATGTTGTCATGAGAAGACAGGCAGGACATCAGTACAACCTCTATGGCTGACTCCTCAGCCTTTCATGGTAGTACTTGCAAAATAGAATGCACATATTTTAATGTGTATATGCACACACACATTTCTAAAGCTAATTCTTGAAGTATGTATGGGCCAACAAGCACATGCTTTGGAGGAAGATGTGTACTAAACCACAGTCAAAAAATCTTTGTGCTTTTGGACAGGATTGTTTCTTAAATTGGAATTATGAGGAGGACACTTCATGAGGTATGCCATCAAGCCACCACCCGATCTCAGTGCTTCTCTTTTGGGGCAAGTGACTTTTGTTATAGCTCAAGTATTTATCACTGTCACCAAGGGGACAGCTCAGTGTATCTTTCTTTTCCAGCTCAAGGGTCCGTGTGTAGGCAGTGGGCACTCAAAGGTTAGGATGACTTGAAATGAAAGTGAGAAGTCGAAGCCATTGTGTATGTGAACAGAAGGCTGAAGTTATGTAATACTTGACTATTTTTCCCTTCTCTAAGGAAGGGAAGTTAACTTTGTCCCCACTGAAGGGTTTTTTCCATGATGTAGCCTCAGCGGAATGGAGGTGGGGAGCCAATTTCTATGAGTGGCCACTGGAACTACAGGCAGAAAAGAAAATCAGAAAATACAATATTTTTTAAAAAAAAATTATTCAAATGCTCAAATAAATTATAACAGTTCACTCTGTCTAGTTTATAGCCATCTAAAAGAAGTAGAAGTGGACTTTTGGTATAGGTGAGGGGAATGGTGGCTGGCCGGATCTAGACAGAAACACAGAGATGGAAAAAGAATTGAGAAATGATGGCAAGAGAAGAGCCCCTCCTTTCTCTCTGTCTCTCTCACATTCTCTCTCTCTCTATATATATACACACACACACACATGCATACCCTAAAGCTATAACTCATATTTAAAAATGAGAATATATTGTCTGAAATTTCTTTAAAAGGTTTTGCTTTCTCCCCAAGATCTGGAAACCACAGGAATTTTGGAAAGTTTCTCTTTTTCTTGTTTTCTGATTAAAATTTCAGGTTCAAAACACCGAGCTACCTGTTTTGCGCTATTAAATGCGCTGTGGTACTCCTGATGTCTAAGTATAAAGTCGTTCTCTCTTCTGGTGGTTTTTAAAAACTTTTGAGGCTAAAATCATAGATTTGAGATTGAATTTTTGCTTATTGTTACAAAAAAAAAGCCTCAAAAACATCTGGATTTATGCTCTCTATGCTAGGTGAAATTTAGTTGAGGCCAGAGCTGATTCATGGTTTGGGGGCTATGTCTTCCCAGTTGGGGGTTGTTTGGTTTTGTTTTTGTTTTTATATCTAGTATCTTTCAATAGAGCTTGGGAGAAGACTTAACAATACTAGGGTCCCATGCATTAACTATTTGGGTGAACTGGACCCCTGAATTTAGCAGGTCTGGACTAAATCTCTAAGTGATTATCTAGTTCTCATATTCAAAGACTCAAGGACCCGGACTGGCCCTCAGCCAGGCAGAGCCACCCTAATTTGTGGGTAATCTTTGTCTTCTTGCTGTCATTCACTTTCCTTTTTCAGGCAATGACCCCTCTGTGATCACCTCCCCTAGAGGACGGTTAGAGACCGGGAGAGCTAAGGCCAAGCATTGCATTGAAGGCGAGAAGCTTTGGTGAAAGGTTTGGGGAAGTTAAACACTGTCTAATCTTGGATGACTTATGGATTCAAACACACCTTTTTTTTTTGTTTTAGATTATTTGTGGATTTAAATTCTAAAGTTAATTCCATCAACTAATGGTAAAAATATTAAAAAATCAGCTACATGAATCTGACGTCATTGAAATGAGACCACATTCACATAGCTTGAATTTATTTTCTCCTTACAGGTAATCGCGCAGTCATTTTAGAAATTTTTGCCTTATACAGTGGGGAAGCTGGGGCTCTATGTGGTCCAACATACCAACAGAACCAGAACTGGGATCCCTCACCAGCTTCAATTTTAATATATGTTACACATTATGCATTACATGGGCATCATATATACTTGGTATATTTATACTGGTACAATATTTGAATAAACAGGTGTCCCTATAAATAAGTTGACTTCTTGAGTTGTTTTTTTTTTTAATGAAAATGCATATTACAAACATGCTTCATCCATTATCACTTTAAAAAACTGAACAATCATAATTTTCCTAACAAAAATATGCCCTATGAATTATATGGCCCGTAACAGGGTACAGGAGCTGGACAAAATGAGAAGCCAAAAGAAATTGCATTCTGTAGCTGGATCGTGTGTATTCCGGGGTATTTATACTCTGCGAAGAATGATACTCCTGCTCTTGCTGTGTCTATCCATAGATCGTATTTCAAATTCTGCACCGAATGAACTTATCAGCAAGCAGCCTCTTCCCATCACGTTCATTGCCTCTGACAGATCCATCCCCAGCTGGTGTTGACTTCTCCCTATAGTGCTGGGAGATCATTAATCTTTTATGTCCTCTTACTCTAAGGACTTTTTTTTTTCTTTACCGGGGCTTTAAAACATATTGTGCCTGTTTCCACTGGCCTTTGAGAGATTTGTCATGTGTCCTCTTTTAAGCAGGTTGTGTAAAAACCAATTACTTGGGTATAGCTGGGGTCATGGGCAGAACTTCTGATGGCAGGGTGGAGGCCTTGATTCTGTCATCTTTTCCAATGTCCAAATCAGCAGGGCACCACCACTAGAAGCATTTATTACTTAGCATCTAAAGACATGCTTTGGAACCATTCTGAGCAGCGATTCTTCTCCAGGGCTGGCGAACTAACTGCATCTTGCCTCCTGAGCTGCGTGGAGAAGGAGCTGCAGACCTCACTGCACAGCGAGTGAGAACACAACTCCTGCAGGCCTCAGTTGCCACTGTGGACCTCCTCGCAGCTGAGCCTTGGCATGAGCAGGTCTCTCGGCTGCAGAGAGAAAGGATTGTGTCTGCACAGCAGAGTGGAGAAGAGCAATAGAATTGCCTAGTGAAGGCAGGTGCTTAGAGAGATATCAGTATTTGCCAGATGAGAACACGAGTGTGCAAAACCGGATGGTACACCTCAGGCTTCATGAGCACTTCCTTCTCAGTTGCTGGTTATTTGTTTTTTCCTGAATTATTTAGGGAACCATCTCAATTGCCCATTTTATGTAAAGTTTCCATTTCTTCTAGCAAAAAGGCTTTCGCTTTGGTATAATTATTTAAAAGTGGCAAAGACATACTGCTTGTTGAATATTTACACTGTTTTCCATTCCACATTAAAGTTCTTTGTAGGATTAAGAGCAAGTGATGACAAAGCTGCAGAGAACAAGGCGGTGTGCTCCCTTAATCCTTTGTCCAAACATCTCTCTTCCACGTGCCTTTCACCCAGAGCCTGTGAAGTGGGCAGGGACCCGCTGGTGCCCACTCCGAAAGCGCCTTTAAGCTCCCACTCTGATACATTTGGTACAGGCACCAAGCAGATCGCTTTACCACATCTACAAATCCGTGCCGAGCCCCTTTCCGGTGCTCTGTCGTGACAGCTTGTTTGGACTCTCCCAGTGACTGACAGTGCCGCTCACGCTCTGATTGGCATCCTTTCTTCCTTTGGATTTGACGCAGAGCACTGTGTAGTCTTTGGCTGTGAACTTGGAATAACAATCTTGGCTCTATCCTGGCTGTACCTTCAGGTCACCTGAGCTTACATCATTCTGGTTATATTTGGTCCCAAGACCCTTCTAAACTAGTTCTGTCCCCTCCAGTGCTGATTCTACCAGGTTCAACCCAACCTTTTGAAATGGAATGAGTCAAAAGGCTCAACTAATAAAGTGGCTAACAACAGAATGTTCATGATTAAAAAGGAGTTTGGTGATACATTGGAGAGAGTCCAAAACTGCTTATGAAAATTCTTGTTTACTGTTGACCTCCATATACTTTTATATTTGTGTTTTTGACACATGTATACAATGGGGAAGGATCAAATCAGGGTAATTAGCATACCCATCACCTTGAACATTTATCATACAATTACTGTGTGTCCACTAAAAATAAAAGAAAAAAAATTTTAGAATGGCATTTGTGCTTTAATTGTAGTGGAGATTTCTATCTGAGTTGGAGGTACCACAGCTCCAAGGTGGGGGCAAACAGGGTTTTCATCATGACCTCTGAGCTACCAAGGGTGCACCTGTGCAGGTGGTGAGCTCTCCTTCCAGATTTCCTGGGTCCTGGCAATGCTAGGAAGAGTTTTAGGGGCCGGGGCTATGGAGGAGAACCAGATATGAGGAGCTTGTGCTCATAGAACTTACGTTTTAGTAGGAGAAGAAAAGAATAAAGAAGCAAGTGCATAAATGAAAAGTGTTTGAGTAGTGTGCCGCAGGGAGCTTCCTGGGAGGGTGTGCGGATGGGACTCCCAGCCTCTCTTGTCCCTCCTCCTTCTAGAAGCCCTGCACGCAGAGGAGCCTCTACCGTTAGGCTTTCTCACTACCGTGCCCGACAGAAATAGTCAGGCCCCACCCCACAGAATCCTACCAAGGGTGCTATCACTTGGGCTTTCTGGGCCTCAACTATAAAATGGATGGGTTAGATTTGATCTCAAGATCTTTGCCACCTCCACAATTATGAGGCTCTGAGAAACTGAGTTAGGTGGAAAGAGGACCGAGGTGGCTTTTCCCCCTCCATTTTTGTGCCTAGAAAGCTGTATTACAAGTGTTTTGGGGAGGAGCAGATATTTTTAAGTTTTTATAGTCAGAGGTCACGTATTTCTGCCCCATGCCCCACCTTTTAAAAAAAGTGTCTGACATGGGGCTGAGAGCCCAGAACATGTCCAACTAGTACCTGCTTTTCGTAGTCCCGGCGATCATGCCCACCGTCACCATCCTCACGGCTGCCGCACATCAGCGCTCCCGTGTGCTGGACACCGTGCCGTGCGTTTGCATCCATCATCCCTTAGTCCCTGTTGCCACCCTGCACAGGAGACCACGTTCTGGTTTCATGGCAGGAAAATGGAGACTGAAGAAGTTAAGTCATTGCCAGCAAGTGGCAGAACTGAAATCTAACCCAGGTACCAACATCCGAGGCATTCTTTCGGTATAGTATACTGCATTTTGCTTTTGTGCAAAGCCTTAGCCAAAGGTGTTTATTAATCTGACACCAAGCAAAATCTCCCCTGGTTGAGAACCACTGCCCTATCTCAAAGCTTCCCATGCCAGCTCTTCCTATCCGACTTCCATCCTGTTTCCCTTCACAGCACTGTTCACTACCTGGTAGCAATGCGCGTTCATCTGTTTGCTGTCTCTCTGGCTAGAGTGTAACGTATATGAGGGTGGGGGCTTTGCTTGTTTCCTGCTATAATTAATTCCAGCCCCTAGTGCAGTGTCTGCTACATTCTTTTTCTTTCAGGGAACACGGGCAAATCCTACGTCCTGTCCGTCCCATGGCTGATTGTTGAGGACAGTACCCCAAGAGCACTCGACCAAACCTGGGTGAACCAGAGAAACATGTTTATCCACTAGGCACATGAGTCATGTCAATGCCAGTGACACCGAGCTGGCCTCAATCCTCAAGGTTGGTTTTCTTTAAGGTTCACTTTCTCCCTGGGGAAGCAGGAGGGCCCCAAGAGGCTGGTAACGGAGGTGACGTTAATTACAAGGGTGTAACCAGCAGCGCAGTCTCCCAGGGAACGTCAACCCCTGGCTCATTCACAGTTGTTTCTGAGAAAAGAATTATTTTACTTTTGCTTTACTGGTTCATTCATTTAAATCACAAGAGATGACAACAGGTGTGACAATGTTAAAGTTCAGAGTTCCATCAAAATGCGGGGGATTGATATCGCTGTAAGAGGAAAAGGCTGCTTTCTTTTAGCAAGGCTTTGAAGGAGAGCACATCAAAATGTTTGTTGGCTCCAAAAGTGAAAAGGGCTTTGTGTGCACCCTGGGGAATAGATCTTGCCCCAGTTACTCGTGAATCCTTTTAAGGAAGCCAGGATGTCAGCCAGCGCTTCTCTTAGTCTCCAGGTGGGGCGCCACTGAGCCAGACGCAGAGACCTGAGCATCTTTCGATCCATCCTCCTGTTGAACTGGAGAGCTCCTTCCCAGGAAGCTTCTGTCTACCGCAAATGGCCCAAAATAGCCTTCTCAAGTGTGTATAGACAACAGAATGTAGATGCAGGACACTGGGAAGATAAGATGGCATAACACTGATGCAGTTTCAGTTTTCTGTTATATAAATATGTGCCTCTAAACTCACGAAGTACACACGTAATCTGGTGGCCTTTGATATTTTCCTGCCCTGTCTACTAAATATAAACCTTGTGAACAAATATAGATCATAAACGGTTGCTTTATGTTCAGAAAGGAAAAGAAAAAAATGACACAAAATACCCTGCCAGAATATGGGTTGCTGGCTTCTTTTGTGAAGTATGATTTTAGTAATGGGTGTAACTATGTAGACAAATAAAGGCATCCAAAAAAAAAAAAATCCAAAGCATAAAAAACCAAAAACTCTCTTCAGGTTATAATGCCCTTCATTTTCTATGGAAGCTATGTATCTTCACAAATTCCTGCTCTGAAGATTCTGTCAAATAAGGATTAGGAAGTGCAGCCGGGCGCGGTGGCTCACATCTGTAATTCTAGCACTCTGGGAGGCCGAGGCAGGAGGATTGCTCAAGGTCAGGAGTTTGAAACCAGCCTGAGCAAGAGCAAGACCCCGTCTCTACTAAAAATAGAAAGAAATTAATTGGCCAACTAAAAATATATAGAAAAAAAATTAGCTGAGCATGGTGGCACATTCTTGTAGTCCCAGCTACTCAGGAGGCTGAGGCAGGAGGATCACTTGAGCCCAGGAGTTTGAGGTTGCTGTGAGCTAGGCTGATGCCACGGCACTCTAGCTGGGGCAACAGAGTGAGACTCTGTCTCAAAAAAAAAAAGTTTGGGTTAGTTTTTATAAAAAATACTTGTTTCCCCATATATGAT
>CAUYPO010027573.1:0-17725 GCA_963574435.1 Cheirogaleus major | reverse complement strand
GAGTCTCGCTCTGTTGCCCGGGCTAGAGTGCCGTGGCGTCAGCCTAGCTCACAGCAACCTCAAACTCCTGGGCTCAAGTGATCCTCCTGCCTCAGCCTCCCGAGTAGCTGGGACTACAGATGCAGGCCTCCACCCCTGCCTAATTTTTTCTTATGGGGTCTTGCTCTTGCTCAGGCTGGTCTCAAATTCTTGACCTCAAGTGATCCTCCTGTCTTGACCTCCCAGAGTGCTAGGATTACAGACGTGAGCCATTGCCCTCAGCCTGAAATTTTCATTTTTATAGAAAGTTTTTTTAAATTTTTATAAATCTTTTCTTTTGTGGTTATTGCTTTTGTTTCCACTCTAAGGAATCTGTGCCTATTTCAAAATTGCAAGATATTTCCCAGTGTTTTCATTTACAAGCTTTGTAGTTTTAGCTTTATGTTTACATCTGATACATCTCTAATCCTCCCTAATTAGTTTTTCTATATGCTATGAGGTAGAGCTCAAGGTTTGTTGTTTTTCATATGTTTATCTAATTGTTGCAGCAAAATTTGTTAAAAGGACTTTCTTTCTTCATTGAATTGCCTTGGAAATATTTTCAAAATTTAATTGACCATATAAGTGAGTTTATTCCTGTCTATCTATTCAGATCCATTGATCTGTTCATTTAACCTCATGCCGATGCTATACTCCCTCAATTACTATAGTTTTATAACCAGCCTTGCAGTCAATAAGGGTTTGTATACCAACTTTGGTTTATTTTTTAAATTATTTTGGCTCTTATAGTTCCTTTTTATTCCCATAATAAATTTAGAATCCATGTGTTAATTTCTATTAAAATGGAATTTTTACTAGATTGTATTGAATCTACAGATCAAGTTGAAGACAGTTGACATATTAACAATATTGAGTGTTCCAATGCTTGGATACAGTATATGTTTCAAGTTATTTAGTGTCTGTCATTAATTTTGGAATTCTCAGCCATTATTACTTTAAATGTTTTTTCTGTTCCTTTCTGTCTTTCTTCTCTTATTGGCATTCTCATTAAGTATATGTTACACTGTTTTTAATTGTCCCACAGTTCTTGGATAGTCTGGGTGTTTTGGTCATTCTTCTTTTTCTTGATTTTTTGGTTTAGAAGTTTCTAATGACATATCTTCGAGCTCATTGATTCTTTCCTCAGCCTTGTCCAGTCTACTGATGAGCCCATCAAAAGCATTCATTTTTGCGAGTGTTTTTGATTTCTAGCAGTTCCTTTTGATTCTTAGAGTTTTCATCTCTGTGCTTACATTATCCTTCTGTTCTTGCATATTTTTCACATTTTCCATTAAAGCTCTTCACATTTTAATCATAGTTATTTAAAATTCTTAGTCTGATAATTTCAAAATCTCTGCCTTGTCTGAGTGTCGTTCTTATGCTTGCTTTGTCTCTTCAGACTGTTTTTCGCATTTCAGAATGCCTTGTAATTTTCTGTTGATAGTCAGACGTGATGTATTGTGTAAAAGGAATTGAGGTAAACAGGCCTTTAGTGTGAGGTTTTATGTTTATCTGACTAGGAGTTAGGCTGTGTGTATTGTTTGCTGTAGCAGTAGGGGTCAGAGACTAAAATTTCCTTAAATGTCCTTATTTTTGTCCCCCCTATTGTTTTTGAGTTTCTCTACAGATTCCTACACAACTGGAAGTGCATATTTCTCTTCTCCCAGGTTGTTTAGGATCTTGTAAAATACAAGTTGGTTAAGCTCTGGCAAAATTATTTCCCTCAATGGCAGGCTTTTATTAAGGAGAAAAAAGTATTCTTGGGTGTATTTTAAAATGGCTACTTTTCCCTTCCCACTTTCAGAAGTACAAGGGAATTTTCCTCCCATTTTCATTTCCAAGTATGTGTTGCTAATACAGTGAAAAATGATTATTTAAAAAATTTTTGTATTTTGACTTTATATCCAGAGACCTTGATAAATTTAGTTTTTATTTGTAGTAGTTGATTTGTATATTACTTGGGATTTTATACATGTATGATCATGTTTTCCTTAATTAAAAGAGTTTTATTTTTTTCTTTTCCAACTTTATGCTTTTTGTTTCTTTCTCTTGACTTACTGTACTGGTTAGGACATCCAGTATAATACTTTAAAAAATGGTGATAAAAGACATTTTGTCTAGTTCCTGCTTTATGGAAAAAGCATAAAAATGATGTTAACTGTAGATTGTTTTGTAGATGTCTTTTATTGGAGTAAATTCCCCTCTATTCCTGGTTTGTTGAAAATATCTTGCTTTTTAATCATGAATGGGTGTGGAATTTATCAAATGATTCTTCTGCATCTATTGAGATTACTTTTCTTCTTTATTCTCCTAAAATGACAAATTACATTGATTTGATTTTGAATGTTAAACAAATCTTGCATTATTGTTATAACCCTCACTTATGATGTATTATCTTTTTTAAAATTTGTGTGTATTCTGAATTCAATTTACTAATATTGTGCAAAGAATTGTGTGTGTGTGTGTGTGTGTGTGTGTGTCTACATTCATGAAAGATATTGGTCTGTTCTTTTTTATTCCTATAATGCCTTTCTCAGATTTTAGTCGCTGGCTTATCCTGGCCTCTTAAAACAAATAAGGAAGGATTCTCTCCTTCATTTTCTGAAAGCTTTCATGTACAATTAACATTATTTCCTTCTTAAATGTTTGACAGAATTCATCAGCAAGAACTGTGACCTGGGAATTTTCTTTGTGGGGAAGTACTTTTATTACACATTCAATTTCTTTTATAAATGTAGTTTTATTCGGGTCTTCTGTATTTTTTTCACATCAGTTTTGGCAATTTGTGTCATTCAAGGAATTAGTTCACATCATCCAATTTGTCATTTTTGTTGACATAAAGTTGTTTATAATATTCCCCAAGTATCCTTTAAATGTGTGTATGACCTGGAATAATATCCCTGCTTTCATTCCTGATACTTATAATTTATATTTGCTCTTTTGGTCTACATTGATGTGTGAACTAAAATAAAATCTTAAGGCTCCCCTCCGGCCGTCCACCAACTGACTGAATAGAATCCCTCCTGGCCAAGAGGATACCCTAAAACTCTAAAACTGAGTTGCCGGGCCGAGAGAGGGAGGTCAGTCATGTCTTATCATGCCCCTCTTCCCTTCTTGGAGACATCCTTTGTAACAAACTGACAGACCTAAGGCTATGTAAGACAAACTTGCTGGTCCTCAATTTACACAACAAATATATGGCCAGTAGCTTTTCTCTGATTAACAGACTTCCTTATCTTAACTTAAAACATTCCAAGCCCTAGGCCTGGGGTGGTGGCTCGTGCCTGTAATCCTAACACTCTGGGAGGCTGAGGCTGGTGGATCCCTGAAGGTCAGGAGTTCAAAACCAGCCTGAGCAAGAGCAAGACCCCTGTCTCTACTAAAAAAATAGAAAGAAATTAATTGGCCAACTAAAAATATATAGAAAAAATTAGCCGGGCATGTTGCCGTGTGCCTGTAGTCCCAGCTACTCGGGAGGCTGAGGCAGAAGGATTGCTTGAGCCCAGGAGTTTGAGGTTGCTGTGAGCTAGGCTGACGCCACGGCACTCTAGCCGGGGCAACAGAGTGAGATTCTGTCTAAAAAAAAAAAAAAATTGCAAGCCTTTAGACAAAACTTCATTTCACTTTTGCGCCTATCTTTATTATTTTCTTTTTCCTGCTTTCTTCTGTTTTGGGTTTAGTTTGCTCACCTTGTCTTAGCTTCATAAGATTATTCACTTTGAGCCTTGCTTCTTTTTCAGTACAAGCATTCAAACTTATAAATTTCTCTCAAAGGACTACTTTGGCTGCTTCTCACATATTTTGCTATGTTATGTTTTCATTATCATTCAGGTGGATTTTTCTAATTCCCCTTGCATTTTTTTTTATTCAAGGGTAATTTACCAGTGGACTGTTTAATTTTAAACCATTTGAGGATATTGTTAGGTACTTTTTTGTTATTGATTTATAATGTCATTTGTGCTTAAAGGATATTTTCTGTAAGATTTAAATTTTTTGAAATGTATTAAGACTTATTTTAAGGCCCAGCATATGGTTTATCTTGCTTAAGTTTCCAAGTACACGTGAAAAGAGTTTTTTTCTGCAGTAGTTGGGTGAAGCATTATTAAAACATCCATAGGGTCAAGTTAATTGACAGTATTTTCAGATTTTCCGTATATTCACTTATTCTTTATTTCATTGTTCTGTCACTTTCTGATAGAAGGATGTTACTATAGCCAACAATGATGGTGGATTTATCTACTTTTCCCTTCAGTTCTGTCAGTTTTTGCTTTTGTATTTTGAAGCTCTTTTATTAGTGTCAGGTTTTAGTCTGAAATGTCGGTTCTTGGCTTGCTTGTGGCCAAAGAATGACCAGACGCACCAAAATAAGGCAAGCACAAAAATGAGGTTTATTGAGGGGAGAAAGGATTATAGGGCAAGAGGAAGATATAGGTTTACAGAGCATGATACATAAGCCACAGATGACGACCAGACCCATTGTCGCAGCAAAGGGAGAGCAAAAAGAAAGGGGCCAAAAAGGGCCTGGTTATGGTCTATGTCTTGTTTTAGAGTGGCTGGATTGGGACCTCCCTGGTGGCTCAGACATCACCATGGAATCACTTTGATTAGACAGTTGGAAAGTGCATGACCTGAGCCTTACTGAGCATGCAGATCTCCCATGAGCCTCTCTGAAAGCCCATCTTGTGGGGGTGGGGGGGCTGACGGGGTGGGTAGTGAATCACAGCAGCACCCACTTTTATGCCTGTCTAACTACCTAACGTTAGTTACATGCACATTATGATTTTTGTGTCTTCGACACTTTTATCAGGATACATGTCCCTATTTTCTTTAATAATCCCCCTTTTCTTAAATTCTATTTTGTTTGATATTATTATAATCACTTTAGCTTTCTTATGCTTACCATTTGTATTATATATATTTTTACTTTTTTAACTTTTAATATATAAACCTCTTTACATTTAAAGTTAAGGCAGCATATAGTTGTGTTTTGCATTCTCATCTAAGAAAAATTATTGCATTAATCCAAATGGGTACAATAAAGGAGAAACAGAGAAACAAAAAAAGATGCAGAACAACTAGCAAGATAGTAGATTTAAACCTAATAATATTCATAATTACATGAAATGTAAGTAGACTAAGCAATACTTTCCAATTAAAAGCTTTCCTTTGGCTTAATCCAATAATATTTATTATTCCATTTTAATTCTTCTATTGGATTTTTAGTTATACCTCTTTTTATCATTTTTAGTAGTTGCTCTAAGAATTAAACTATGCATCTTTATCATAGCATACTTAGAGTAAATATTATATCAATTGAAATAAAAAATAAGTACCTTGAGAGGTAAAAGTTCATATATCCGCCACCCTTTGTGCCATTATCATGTGTTTTATATCTACATATGTCATAAATTCAACAATGCAATTATTTTTGCTTTAAACAGTCAATTGACTTCTAAAAATATTAGGGGGAGAATGTTTTTTTAAATTTACCCACATATTTATCACTCCTGATACTTTTTATTTCTCCCTGTAGATCTGAGTTTTCATCTTCTATAATTTTCCTCAGTCTGAAGAACTTCCTTTAGCATTTCTTGTAGCTGAGGTATTCTGGTAACAAATTCTCTCAGCTTTTGTTTATCTGAAAATATCTTTATTTCACCCTCATTTTTGAAGAATATTTTCAATATCCAATTCAATTTTGGATATTGAATTCTGGGTTGGCAGATTTTTTTTTTAACACTTTAAAGATGTGATTCCATTTTCTTTGGGTTTCCATTACCTTTTTTCATCTTTCCCTATAAAGCAATCTATCTTATTTTTCTGTTACTTTCAATTTTATCTCTTTATCATTGGTTTTTCATAGTTTGACTATGATGTGCCTAAATGTGGTTTTCTTTGAATTGAATTCTTCAATGCCCTGTTAGTGAGATTCTCTTTCAGTTTTTCCATTTGTCCTAAGGTGAATCCCCCCTTAATATTGAAACATAACTTTTAATTCTAAAACATGACCCTTCTGGGGTTTCGCTGGTAAGCCTAAGACATTTACCAAGTCCTCTTAAAACTCCAGACTCTGTGTTTCCTGCAGTGGATATCTACTGAAATATCTGTGCAGCATTTTCCATCTTCTAGTCCTTCTTTTCTCATGGGCTCTTTGGAGTCTCCCCCATAAATATATGGTTCATGGATCATACAAGATTTGAGAGGAGTTTATATGCAGACTTGAGGATTCTCCTTCTGTAGCCTCCTCTTTGTCAGAATCTCTCCCCTTGATTTCTAGCTGAGTTGCCATCCTTGAATTCTATTATTTGACCCCTAAAGCTAAGCTTTCTGCTTGATTTTTAGCTGCCACACAGTTCACGTTCTTGGCAGCATTATTAAGATGAAAGCTGCATAAACATGGATCTCATAATTGCTGTCTGAGTGAGGGTTAATCCAATACAAGTTCTTCCACCGCTACCGGACCTAGAAAGTCAACAAATTAATATTTAAAAGGATAACAGTGGAAGGTTTGTCTTTGCCATTCTTTCTTTGTTCAACCATTCAGAGTCTTGGATTACGATGGAACGCAGGGCAGGCATGGTGGCTCACACCTGTAATCCTAGCACTCTGGGAGGCGGAGGCAGGAGGATCACTTGAGGTCAGGAGTTCGAGACCAGCTTAGGCAAAGGTGAGACCCCATCTTTACTAAAAATAGAAAAATTAGCCAGGCATGGTGGCGCGCGCCATAATCCCAACTACTTGGGAGGCTGAGGCAGGAGGATCGCTTGAGCTCAGGAATTTGAGGTTGCTGTGGGCTAGGCTGACGCCACAGCACTCTAGCCCAGGTGACAGAGCAAGACTCTCTCTCTCTCAAAAAAAAAATATATATACATATATATATAGTGCCATCTGCTTCCCAGTAAGTGAAGTTCCTATTGTAACTTTAAATCCAACTTTATGTGCCAAACCCTGTAACTCAAAGGCTCATCTTCTAAATTGTTTTTGCTTGATGTTTTCTGAACTTTCTGTTCCTGATTGAGTCTGTTGGTAGCACTAGTATCATACCTATTCATGTAGGCTGACCTAGACTTCTAGGATCTGATTGATGAGATATCTGCTAAGTAAGCCCAAACTACTAATACAATTTGGCTTTAATGAGCAATTTGAGCACAACTTACAATGCAGCAGCCTACTCTGCCAATTAGTCAGGGGGACAGAAAGGCAGTGCAGCTTATGCTTATGGAATTTTGTTGTTTAGCCAGGAAGAAAAAAATACTATCTACTCATTAAGGGAAGTATGACTTCTTACTTCTTTGACCATATTGATTTTAATGCTGTTCTCTTGGCCTTCAAAGCTGCAACAATTGCCTCTGGCTTTGTTTGACTGTTGTCATAGAATTTACCCCCATGTTACTCTCCTGCCACTCTTGTATCTGTCACTGCTGATGTTTTCAAATGAAAAGAAATTTGAAGGGCATCTATACTCTAATACATACTTTCTCCCCAAAACATAACATGTAATAGTAGTGACTGTACCCAGCATCATGACTTCCCTCCAAAGCTTACTGACACACTTAGAGTGGAATTGATTGCCATAGAGTCAAGGAGAACCAGACACCTAGGGAAAACCAGATAAGAATGTTGAGGCAGAATAGCAAGAGGCAAATCCCACCAAGCTAAAGTCGTGTGAAAGGTTTTTCTTCCAGTAATAGTCTCAAATTAGGAGTATTTAATGTTTGTTTTGAGAAGACATTCAAGAAAATTAAATGTATGCCTTTGAAATAAGGAATTAGTAAGAACACCATGTAACTTTTATTCTATCACATACCCACCCATTTATGTATCTTTCTTCTCATTAGATTGTAAACTCTTTTGACAACAGTTTAGCTTTTTATCTTTATATTTTCATATTCTCTCTGCACAGAGACTCGCATATAATCAGTTCTTAATGGGTATATGCCACAATTAAAATTTACAACATTTAATTTCAGTGAATTCTTTACCTAAATTCTGTACTATTTTTATTTGTAAAGAGCGTAACCCCTTCTATTGAAGAAAAGGAAATCCCCTTTCCAATTTCCCAATTGCTCAATCTTCACAATTGAGAATTTTCTCTATAGTATTTGATTTGGAGTAACCAAACTGATTAAGATATATTGCATTTTCCATGCATTTATAAAACTACCACCCTCTTTTCTATTTTGAAAACAAAAGATAGAATGGATTAGTTTACTGGGTCATAATGTGTGAATTCTGTATGTAGACCAGATGTTCATATCTAAATTATACCTTATTACCTTGGTCAAGGAAGAATTAGAAAAGTGATTAAAAAACTCGAAAAAAATGGTATAAAGAGAGAGTAGTTGTTTGAAATGATTAGAGATCTAATCATTTCTACTCTACTGGATGGAAATAAGATATTTCAAATTTTACCCATAACGTTACAATGTGCTTCTCTGAAAAGTGTGCAGAAGAGGTTGTTTTTAAGTAACTCAACAAATAGCATTATTTATTCCACGGATGTTTAATATCTCCGGCACCCACTTATATTTTACATTCATTTGTGTAGAAATAAGTAAATTCTTAGATTTAATAAGCCCTTGTCTCAGTTTTCTTTATTGATTTAATTGAGAAAAAGGCCCTCTTTTATCATAAATAAGTTATAGTTGCAAAATGACAAGAGGACAACTTGTTCAAAGTCTTAAATGTTGTATAATTTTTTTCCCTCCCCCATTGTCCAGGAGATCGATTTATTTATTTATTTGTTTATTTATTTATTCATTTATTTTAGAGATAGAGTCTTGCTCTGTTGCCCAAGCTGGAGTGCAGTGGGGTGATCATAGCTCACTGCAACCTGTAACTCCTGGGTTCAAGCCATCCTCCCACCTCGGCCTCCCAAATTGCTGGGATTACAGGCATGAGCCTCGGTGCCCAGCCAGAGATATTTAATTCTCTATGCATCCTCAATGCCTAAGAGGCTGTGGTACACAGTAGGTGCTCAGATGTCTGTTACGCAAATGAGACAGTACATCCAAAGATGTGAGTGTGGGGTATATACACCCTTTGCCCTTTTCTACAAGGAACAAGAATAGCAGAGGCCTTTGCTACCCTCCTCCCGAAACTGCCCAGTAGCCTGGCATTAGATGGGTCCCTGGCTGCCGTGACCTTAAATGTTGTATAATTTATGTATCCAAAGTTTCTATTGTAGAGTTATGTGCCCTTTTATATATTTGTTTGTGTACATGTATAAATTACAACCTTGCAGATACTGTTTGCCTATATTCAAAATGGCTGTGACTCAAAAGACCAATGGCTTGAAGTTCTTGCCAGAACAACAGCCATTGGTTTGTGGCTCTAGCTGATGCTCATAGAACCTACTTGAATGTATAGATTCCTTTGTACTTTTGAAAGTACTATAGGGTCATTAAATATCAAACGTCCGATTTCAAATCAAGAGTGTAGGCTGGGCGCGGTGACTCACGCCTGTAATCCTAGCAGTCTGGGAGGCCGAGGTGGGTGGATCGCTCAAGGTCAGGAGTTTGAAACCAGCCTCAGCAAGAGTGAGACCCCATCTCTCCTAAAAAATAGAAAGAAATTAATTGGCCAACTAAAAATATATAGAAAATATTAGCCAGGCATGGTGGCACATGCCTGTAGTCCCAGCTACTCGGGAGGCTGAGGCAGGAGGATCGCTTTAGCCCAGGAATTTGAAGTTGCTGTGAGCTAGGCTGACGCCACGGCACTCTAGCCCAGCCCAGACAAAAGAGTGAGACTCTGTCTCCAAAAAAAAAAAAAAAAAAAGAGTGTAGTTTATTATATTTCAAACAAGAAGAAGTATAATTAATCAAAGTATGCCCTAAGCTATCAACACAGTTTGCCATTTTAACGGTAGCTGGTTTATACTGAAAGCGAAGAAGCCTAGAGAGCAAGTGGCGATGAAATCACAAAAGGCATTTTCCACAGCTTGTTGAGAATTGAATATTTTTCCTTGCAAGAGGTGGTCCAAAGCCTGGAAGAAGTGGTAGTCAGTTGGTGCAAGGTCTGGTGATTTCGGTGGATGACAATTTCCAAGTCCAGTCTCTGTACTTTGAGCAGCGTTGAGTGTTTCTTGCAAGAGGACTGGCCTCTCTCTATTGACCAATCTCAGCTGCTTAATCACAAGCATCCTCATCATGTCATCCAGTTGGTTGCAGTAGACATCCTTGGTCTCAGGTCACCCACGTGGCTCATTTTCAAGATTAAAATCTCCAGAATGGAACTTCTCAAACCATCGACTTATGGCACGTTCATTAGCCACATCCTTGCCAAACATTTCTTTGATATTTTGAATTGTCTGTACTACATTTTTCCACAACAGAACTCATATTTGAAAATAACACAAATTTTTGACTTATCCATGGTTTCACAAAAATTGTTCTAAAAAAATGTGAAAGATAATGGCAAGCCAAAACATGCGTTTGAAAGACTGAGGATGTACCTTCACAATAAAAATAAAACAAGAAGTGTCAAAGTGAAATGTCAGAGATGTCAACTATTAAACTTAATATTAATACTTAAGGAAATTGGACATTTCATACTTAATAACCTAATAAAAAATGTTATCCTATCTTTGCTTTTTCCACTATCAATTGATCTGTCTGCTGCTAGTATTTACCTGTGATCCACAGGCAAGCTTCATTACCTAAGATTTGCTTTCTCTAGGTCCTTGTGACATATCTTATATCCTTGTTGATTACAGTCCCCTTTTCATGTGGAATCTACTTCATTACATTACCATACGTATCAATCCTGTTCTTATATACAAACCAAGAAGATAGCCATAATCTATACAATATTATTTGAAGAACATAAAAGATCTCATGGACTACAATCTCTTCCTGACCCAATTAACTGTAGTTAAAGACATTAAAGCCCCCTGTTAAAATGCAAATGCTTCCTCAAAGGGGCAAAACATAGAACTCGTCAAAACATCAACTCGGCTTCCATTATTTTATCAGACTAGTCATAAAACAGAATCTGACTATATAGTGGGATATACAGGATGGGTAAATTTTGATGGAAGGGACCAAAGAAGAAAAAGGGACAGGCGCAGTGGCTCATGCCTGTAATCCCAGCACTTTGGGAGGCTGAAGCAGGAGAATTGCTTGAGCCCGGGATTTTGAGGCTGCAGTGAGCTATGTTTGTGCCACTGTACTCCACTGGGCAACAGAGAAAGACCCTGTCCAAAAAATAAATAAATAAATAAAAAGAAAGAAAAAGATCCCGATCTGTCTGCCTGATTCCCATGGTATTTAGTAGTGTCAGAATCTGGGTACCCAGAAGACAGCTGTAGGCACTGGGTACCTGGGAACAAAAGGTCTGGAAAAATACTACAGAACAGCATCACCTATTTCACTATTAGAGCCAAACTTCCCTGCTCTAATCTACCTCAGATGTCCTGCTAGTGTTGGGGTAAGAGTGGGTTCAATGCTGGTAGCCTACCTACATTCTAGCACCTTATTGTTGCTATTTCATTCTGGGTATGACTCATAGGCGCTGTTGATTAAAAACAAACAACTCCACACATTTAAACAGCAAGATATTGCATCTTCAGAGGGTGATGTGTAAATGAAGATGAAACCACTGATCTATAATCCTTGATAACTGTTCTTATCTTATGCATAAATTGCATAGATGGTAAAGGAACAAAACAATTCACTGAATAACACTTTTGGGGAAAAAAATCGTCCATAACAGGATGGACTACATACAAATGCATCATGATGCAGTATTCAAAACTGAAATCCCTTTCTGTCCAGATTTGCATCCAATAAAGTTCTATGTGTAAAATTCCCTGCATAAGAATCTGGCCCTCTATTAGCAAATGCTTAGTTTCTACATAGGGATTAAATGGGACCCAAAGGCATCTCCAAATTGTGTCCCTGTAAATGTCTAACAGTTAGAAAAGGAAAATGTAATTTGATCATCTGGGCAAGTAACTATTATGCCCTCTTTTTAGGCCTCCCTGGTCTGCTTTTTACATTGCCCAGACTCTGTGTGGTGATTGAACATTGTCCAAGCTGTGCTGCTGTTCAAAACCAGGCTCACGTTGAGCGGGCGCAATTGGAATGAGAAAGTGCTGGGGAACACAGCTTTCTTATTCATATAACTATGCACCAAACACTGGGAGGCCTGAGACGTGAGGCATCCAAACAGTCTGTCAATTGTGGTTTTTTCTTCGACTCGGAAGTAAATCTTGAAATAAATCTTTACTTCATGACATTTGTTATATCAAAACTAGATGTTTGCCAGATGCAGAATAGCAAAAAACAACCCCTTCCCCTGTGGCTAGTCCCCGAAATAGCCAATTAGAAATAATGCTTTGTGATGACTGTCTCATGCTAAACCGGATTAATTCAAGAAGTACTCAGAGGTTTGTTTGTCTTTCTCAATCCTATAAATGAGCCTTGTGAAAGGCCAAGTCTAAGCATTTGGAGCTGTTCCCCTGACTTTCTCTATGGGTGTCCCTCTTTGTGACTTTTTAAAATCAGCTTTATTGAAATATATCTCCCATACCATACAATTCACCCATTTAAAGTATATTATTCAGTGATTTTTAGTATAGTCACAGAATTGTGCGACTATCACTGCAGTCTAATTTTAGAACAGTTTTATCACCCTGAAAGGAATCCATTAGCAATCACTCCACATTTTCTCCCAATCTTCTAAGCCCAAGGCAGCCACTAGTCTACTTTCTGTCTCTGTAGCAGGTAATTTCTGCATGTTACTCTAACTTAATTCTCATAATCATCTTAGGAAGTAGGTATTAGTACCTCCAATTTACAGATAAAGAAACTAAAGCTCAGATAGCCTATGATACTTTCCCAAGGTCACATAGTTGGTAGAGCTGGGATTTTAATCCAGGTCTGTCTACTCAAAGCTGCCTATGTGTCTTCCAGTATACTAAAGTGAAGTATGGTATAGGAGCTTAACTCTTAGGTTGAACCATAAGGAATTGCTAACATTAAGTTATTTTTCACCTACAAAATTGGCAATTTCATACAGTTTTACCTAAACAAATACTGAACATCTTCTGTAAGAATGGACCTTAAAAGAATGATTATTGTCCCAGTCCTCAAAAACCTTTTACTTTGCTTAAGAAGCTGGGATTTACAGATGATCATGTAGCTCATACAGACTGCTGGCCCTCTTCTTTCCCATCCTCCTAAAGATGCCTTAAATATCCTCACATCCATGAGGCCATCCACCTGGTTTCTAGTTAATCTCCTAAAACAATCATAGATTTTTTTTTAAATGTTGAATCACATACAAAAGAAATAGAAAAATGTAGAGTGTTTTACAAACATAAGGAACACTATTGGCCCAACTTGAGTATGACAGGAGCCCAGTGTCCATCTCAGAGCTTCACCTTGTTCCTTACCAATATCTCTCACAGTGAGGATCTGGGTTGGGATAGAGCTCAGGAATAGGGCAAGGTTCAGGGAAGAGGTTACATGTGTATTTTTCACATTATTTGGTAATGGCTACATCACAGCAACCACATCGAAATGTCACATAGACTTCAAGATATGAACTACTTTATAGGCATGGGATAGAACCTAGAATCCTCACCTCATTAGCATAGAGCTCTGACCTTCTATTTCATTTCAGCAAGGAACCACACCCCCCTAACTATAAGCAATATATGGGGGAGGGGATACCTAATGGGAAAAAAATCTTACTGGGAACAGCATGTCTTATATCTGGAACAGCTGTCGACCTTACTCTCACTGACTTTAAACACACAAAAAATGACAATGGTATGGGTTGGTGGAGGCACAGGGGGTTTTTTGCTCTCTCTCTCTCTCTCTCTCTCTCTCTCTCTGTTTTTCTCTCTTTTTTCTGTTGAGTGGAGTTATAAATCTTGCTTCCTTTAGAGGACTGCTTATGGTGCTTTATTTATATTTAGCTATTTATCCTTTTTAAGAATACCTGATAGATCATCCTTTGTGAAAGAGCCAGAACATTAAAGATGGATAACTGCCAACAAATAATATTCTTGTCTAATTTATATCAAATGATCCTGTATGGTATTATCAAATACTGTAAACAAGAAATTCGGCAAACTATTTTATTTCTCTATATTAATTTTGGCAGCAGACGATTACTCTAGCTGCAATTAGGTGTTATGTTCATTGTCTTGTCAATGATGCCAGATGATAGGAAGTAAAAGGAAGAAGTTTAATTTCAAGCAAAGTTGTAAATTACCTCATAGGTCTTGGTTCTCTTTCATCTTCCTCCTAAATCCCTATCATTGCAAGGAGAGTAAATAACAGGTTGTGTTATGATGGATTAGCATCGGCAGATGCACAGCTGGGCATAACTAAGACAGTTGTTGGAAGCCAAAGTTCTTGTGGATCACCCACATCTGTTGCCCAAGTTGTCTGTGTCTATTGACACTAATGATAATCCTCCTTCTTAACAGACTTAGCACGCAAGGTGTCTCTGGAGACTTCCTCAAGAGAGGTGCTGCTTTTCTGTTGATTTAGAGATCTACCTGTCTAAATTATGACTGAATCCAAGCTACCCAAACTCTTCTCATGTATATATTTTGAATAAAGACTTGATATCATTAAAAGGACTATCAAATGCCTCTTTTTTTATTATTTGGATAGAAATCTAAAGGAAGGTATCACTAGCAAACTGTTGGCATAATTATTCCTAATTCCTGTCACTGTGCCCAGTTTCTGAAGAAAGTCCTCACTGAGGTTCTTTTAAGGTTCATAATACACATTTTTAATTTCCCTTTTAACTCTGCCAATTAAAACTGTACTCATCTCGGGGTCTTCTGAGAAAATAATGACACTTCTATCCTTTAGGTTTCCAGAAGTGTGGGGAATTGCAGTCGCTGAAGTAATCTCTTACTTTATTCCATATTCTCTACCTCTAATTCAGACTCATAGATAAATATTAAACTCTTCCTGCAAAAGCTATAAATCTTCCGGTAACTCTTACGGCAACATTATATAGAGGGATTCTTTCCTTCTGGGGGTTGAACTAGCAGATAATAATTTATCCAGTACTATTATCATCTTAAAAATTTTTGTCATACAGAGTCCCATTAGGTTAAAAAATGTCTCATCATTATATTATACAGAAGTCTTGACTTCTTGCTGAGCTGGCTCTTCATCCAGTTATAAACTATATCTAGAGAGTGACATTTTAGGATCAACATTGAGTGCATAGAATGAAACTGCTCCTCTAGCACAAAAACCATTATTTCCTTGAGAATCACTGATATGCTAATTATTTTTGACTGAGAAATTGGATCACGGCTGTATGTACCACAGCCACCAGATAACTTGTATGGTCAAATAATGGAAGGGATCTCTTTCCAAACCAGTTCCTAATATGATAGTTCTAGCCCTCTCAGAATCTCCATTTTGTTGCTGTAAGTAACAGTTATAGTTATAAATGAGATCAAAGTTGATGGACTGTGTGAATAAGGCTAGCTACAACTTCAGAAGTGAGATTGTGGTCAGCTAACTATTTTTTTTTCACCTGAAGTTGTTTTTATTTCCTCTTCGTTAAAGCACTTCAAAAGAAAACTTTTGAATGTGCACTGAACATCCCACAATGGGGCTAAATGTTTAGGTACCAAAATCATTCAAATGTTATAGTGTGGAAAGTAAATTTTATATCTACAGTAAAGTTTATAGCTACTAGAAAGGAAGTACTGTGCTTACTCATTGCCCCCAAGAGAATGCTTTCTTCGAAAATGAATGGCTTCTTTTCATTTTAAAGGAATGGGAACCATACAAATGGCAAAGGAGACTGAGTTCAGGGGAAGAGAGGCTAAATGTAAGAAGGACTTTGCCAATCAAAGAAATGTTGGTGGTCATTGAAGAGTCATGTTACATTAGTCACGTTGAGTTTTGATATTTTGTACAGATTGGAAAAAGAGCTTACACTCATGTACTCGCATGAGCATAGTGAAAGATGGTGAAGAAAACACCCCAGTGTTGGTTAACATTGGTTACCTTAGTGGAGAGAAATAGATAGTAGGAGTGGAGAGAGATGTTTAAGTTTTTTTTTTATGCATCTTTATGTTGCTTCACTTGTTATAACACACATTTATTACCATTATAACTTAAAAAATCAAAATGTGTTCTTAATGAACTTATTTTTACTAAGAAAAATGGGTTAAATCTTTGTCCCTGACACTGCAATAGATGGTAAACTTTTCATTAAGCTATATTTAGATTAACAAGCATGAAATGTTGTAGGTAGTGTTCACAACCACAGAATTGTAGATGTGGTTTAAGACTGTTTCTATACTTCATACCTCGGTATCATTGAGAAACTCCAAACCCCAAAAGTAATTACCCACACCTCCTGAACAGGTGAAAATGGCTGTGAATATTACAAGATCATATGAATATGCCACTAATATTAAATGGATCATTTTTCCCTCTGGTTTATCTTATTTTACCCAAGAAAGAGGAATTTTCATACAAGAAAATTAGATAAGAAAAGAAGCATCTTGTGTAGACCTGAAGATTCTTCCCTTCCAGACAAAATCAGGAACAGAATTCCCCCCTCTGACAAATTCAACTCTTTTATCCCACCCAACATATAAAATTTGAAGTTAAAGGTGACTTTGAGGATTTATCCTAATGCATGTCCCACCTGTATACAGAAAAGGTAACTGAGCAATTGAAACCCCTAGATATTAAGTGACTTCCCCAAAGTCACTCAGTTAGTAAGTAGAAAGAATCCCAGTCTACTACTTTCATTTTCCATGGTGACCTCCAAATCTTGCTCTTGGAAATTTTGCAGCCACCTGGTGGTAGAGGAATATGAAATAAAAGCATCCCTCAAGGTTCTTGCCACAATATTGTAAAGTAAATTGGACAAATGTGACTTATATATTTTTTTAATGGAAATTCTTCACATTGTGGAGAAACAAAACATCCAAAGCTGTAAAGAAATGTAGATGTCCATGAAACATTGCAGAAGTAAACATGAGTTTCCTCATAGGACATTAATGTGTGCTAAGTTATGCACCTATGATGATCATTGAAATGAATAAATACTTCCTAAAAGTGAAGAGAAACTCAAAATTGCAAAAATGTAGTGATATAATGGGAGTGGGTTCTGTTGGGACTGTTTTGATTTCTTTTTTCTTTTTTTTTTTTCTCTACCCTCCCTGTTGTTTGGACTGTTTGAAATTATCAAAGCAACAAAAATAATCATCAGCCATATATTTGATTTCCACTTTTATGTGTGCTCTCACGTCAAATTTTCATGATTGTATGGTTTTAACATTTTGAGAAATACTATGACATGTCAAACAATGTAAACAGAGAATATTAAAAAGGAAAAATAGTATAAATTTGAAGAATAAATGAGGCATTAAAATTCTAATATAGCTCGCTTATGACAAAGGGTTAATGAAGAGAGGTTGGGTGCTGTGGCTCATGCCTGTAATCCTAGCACTCTGAGAGGCCGAGGCAGGCAGATCGTTTGAGCTCAGGAGTTCGAGACCAGCCTAAGCCAGAGAGAGACCCTGTTTGTACTAAAAATAGAAAAAATTAGCCAGGCTTGGTGGCACATGCTTGTAGTCCCAACTACTTGGGAGGCTGAGGCAGGAGGATCGCTTGAGCCCAGGAGTTTGAGGTTGCTGTGAGCTAGGCTGACGCCATGGCACTCTAGCCCAGGCAACAGAGTGAGACTCTGTCTCAAAAAA
>CAUYPO010027571.1:0-21434 GCA_963574435.1 Cheirogaleus major | reverse complement strand
GATCTGTAAAGAATGCTGGTGGTATTTTGATGGGAATTGCATTGATTCTGTAGATCACCTTAGGTAATATTGACATTTTAACGATATTGATTCTACCAATCCATGAACAAGGTAGATTTTTCCATCTGTTTAAATCATCTGTAGAATTTACTTTCATTCTAAAAGAAATTTGGGTCCAAATGTGACGCAGTGCTGAGTGCCAATAGGGTAATAATTTTAAAGGTAATTCTGAAGACTTTAACAACCTCAGATGATATGTTTTAAAATAGAAGACAATTAAGATAATGAGTTCTCTTATAAATAGTATAATTGCTTTTCTTAACATTTTCACACACAGAAAGCCAACACAATGACAATAGTCATATTTGGGAGATGGAGAGATAGGCAAATGTGAGGGCAGGAAGCCACAAGCCCTGATCAATAGGCAAATGGTATGCCTTAGAAATTAGGTCCAAGTGGCCTATGAGCCTCCCTATCAAAGCTAGTCCCCAAACGTGGTCCCATCGCTGTGCCCAAGAAGAGCCAGAGGTACGACTCATGTGTCTGTGCCACAATGGCAAAGAGAAGAGAGTGAAATTACTTCAAGATTGTATAATATCCTAAATACCAATAATCTATCTTTGAATTTGAAACCTAAGATAACATAAAGAGGCAATTACCATGAAATATTTTTAAATATATAGGACTTTATTTCTGAGAAAATATGCCTTATTAAAGATCCATTACTCTTTTTTTATAGAGTAAATGCCAACACACCTTACATTTGTGTTATGTTTGTTACTGGGATTATTGATTCTGATGTACAATAATAGAATGTACCCTCTAGGGTCCCAGTAGCCCACATAGGAAGAGCTAAGAAACTATCTTTCTAAGGAAACTGACTTTGTCTCCAGAAAAAGAAAAGAAATATTGTGTGATTTGCCTAATAATGCATAAACAAGAGAAAGGAAACAAATTTACCCCTTAATAAAACTAGAATTCCGTTCATTTTCTTATGTTGCGTCAAGAAAAGAGATCATATAAATATTAAAAAAGGAAACTCTCATGGCTTATTGACATTTTTATGAAATTAGAAGTCAGTTTTTGGCCCCAAGGGGAAAGATTTCTTCTCAGTAATTAACATATTACCCAGAAACCTCTGCCTTCCTGGAATTCTCAATAAAAATTCCAAAGCTCTTGGCAATAACTTTCAAGCATCACAATTTCTGCCAATAAAGAAAGAGTAATCATTTACTGTGTTAAGGATACTTTCACCTTAGTTGTTTGAGGTTCTGAATATGGCAGGCCAAAGTGATATTGTTACACAATTACTGCTTGATATGAGGAGTGTGTTTGGAATGGAAATCACATAGGACTGCTTGATGCAATATACCAGGTGATTACCTCATTTGGGAAATGTTTATCATATTTCAAAGACCTCATTTGGAATAAGAAAAAATGCATATTAAAATTATTTATCATTTAGAGTGCAACATTTCCATCCCCCAAATTTATGATTCTTGAATAAGTATAATAAATGTGGTGTCGGAGGGTCACTTAGGGAATCTGAAGATGAGGAGATAGTGCAAGGGACCAAGAAACTGAGAACTTACAATAAGCCTATGGAAATGGGGTAATTATTGGGGGGAATGTGACATAAAAAGAAAGTGAGCAAAGGACCCTATGGGGGACAACCAGATGCTCTTTCTCATATGAAAATAACTAGATCAACATCAATCTGGTAGGGAAGAAATTTGATCAGAAATAGGTCATGTTTGTTGTCATGTGCTATGTATTCAAGGAAGCCACATAATAAGCTATTAATTATTTTGCATATTGTGATTATATCCTGGATATACAGTAGTCCTTCCTTATTTGTGTTTTTGGTTTTCAAGCTTCCAATTGTGGTTAACCAAAATCCAAAAATATTAAATTGGAAATTTCAGAAATAAACAATTCGTATGTTTTAAATTGTGTTCCTCTGTGAGTAGCATGATGAAATCTCATGTTTTCCTGCTCTACCTCTCCCGATATGTGAATCTTCTGTTTATTCAGCATATCCAAGTTTTATGCTACTAACCCATTAGTCAGTAGATGCTCAGTTATCAGATCAACTGTTGTATTATTATAGTGTTCATGTTCAAGTAACCCTTATTTTGCTTAAATAATGGTCTCTGAATTCAAAGGTAGAATGCTGGCATATTGTTATAATTTCTCTGTTTTATTATTATTTATTATTGCTAACCTCTTACCATGCCTAATTTACAAATTAAATTTTATCATGAGTATTATGTATAGGAAAAAACATAGTATATATAGAGTTCAGTACTATCCGTGGTTTCAAGTGTTCACAGAATGTTTTGGAACATATCCACCACAGATAAAGAGGGGACTACTGTATACAGTAACAATATGATAATCAATAAAATTATAATAAAGCAATCATCAAGATGATATTTACTGCTTTGGGTTTAAACAAACACAGATATGATTTTACTTGCATGATCTTGACATTACTTAACTTCATTGATTATTACTTTCCTCAAGTGTGTGTGTTTGTTTTTAAAACAAGAATAATATTTCCTGTCTTCATAGAGTTGTGAGTATTTAAAAAGAATATTACAGATAAAGACTTAGGTGTATAAACTCCAACATGCTGTCACATTTCGAGTAATCAAAAAATATTATCCACTGGTAGTACTAGAAGTGGCAGAATATATAAACTGAGACCCAAAAAAGCAATGATTTGGAAGGTCAGTGATTGGTGGCAGACATGAGCTTCAAACAGTATCTCCAATCAGCTTGTCCAGGGCTCTTTCTACTACATTGCAACCCAAGAAAAAGCTCATATTTGGGCCTCAATTATTTTGTGTTCCAGTATGATCAGTTCTTAATGTGGCTTCTTCAAACATGAACTTTCCTTATAGACTAATAACAAAATGACACAAATAAATATAGGCAAGCAGTCAGGGCCTTACCAAGGAAAAGTATCAAATTCCAGTTGGCTAATACTGCTCTTAATTTGCAAGGTGACTAATTAAGTTCTTTAAGTGCTTTCCACATAAGACATACTATCCTAACCACCAATTATTGCCTTTGCGTTTGCAATTTTACTTTCAATTCAATTGTACATGGATTACAGCTAAAACAAAACAAATAGAAAATGGATTCTTTGACATAATTTTTAAAAGAAAAACTTTAGACAATTTAAATTTAACAAAGTTGAATTGAATGAAGAATGATTCTCAAATAAGGCAGCTCACAGAACCAGAATAGGATCAGAGTGAGTGCAGCACTGCCTTGTAGTGGGAGAAGATTTTTATTATTATTTTGAAACATTACATGTGTACAAATGTTTTTGGTTACATGGTGTATCAATTTTGTTATGCTTGCGTCAGGGTTATAATTGTGTCCGTAACTCAGATAGTGTTCATTGTGCTTACTCATTAGATAGGTTTTGCCCATTCCAACCTCTCCCATCCCACTGCTTGATTTCTACTGAGTTTTACTTTCCTCTGTGCACATGTGGATGTTCATTGGTTAGTTCCATTATAACAGCAAATACATGTGGTGTTTGTTTTTCCATTCTTTAGATACTTCACTTAAGATAATGGTCTCCAATTCCATTCAAATTGTTTCAAAACGGCTTAAATCTTCCTTCTTCATGGCTGAGTATTATTCCACAGTATACATATACCACATTGTGTTAATCCACTCATGAATTGATGGACAATTGGGTTAATTCCACAACTTTGCAATTGTGAATCATGCTACAATAAACATTCAAGTGCAGGTGTATTTTGATAAAATGACTTCTTTTCCTTTGGGTAAATACTCAGTAGTGGGATTGCTGGATCAAACTGTAGGTCTACTTTTAGTTCTTTGAATAATCTCCACACTGTTTTTCAAACAGGTTGTACTAATTTTCAGATCCACCAATGATTTATAAATGTTCCTTTCACTCTGCATCCACGCCAGCATCTTTTTTTTTTTTTTTTTTTTTGGACTTTTCAATAAAGCCATTCTAACTGGGGTAAGGTGATATCTCATTGTAGTTTTAATTTGCATTTCCCTGATAATTAGGGATGTTGACCATTTTTTCATATGTTTGCTGCCCATTTGTCTATCTTCTTTTGAAAAGCTTCTGATCATGTCTTTTTAATGGGGTTATTTATTTTTTCCTTGCTGATTTGCTTGAGTTTTTTGTAGATTCTGGTTGTTAGCCCTTTATTGGATGTATAGCTTGGAAATATTTACTGCCATTCTGTAGGTTGTCTATTTGCTCTGTTTATTACTTCGTTAGCTATGCAGAAGCTTTTTTAATTTAATATAATTTTATTTATATTTGTTGTTGCTGTGTTTGCCATTGGGGTCTTCTTCATAAATTCTTTGCCTCAGCCAATATCTAGAAGAGTTTTTCCAACGTTATCTTCTAGAATTCTCATGGTTTAATGTCTTACATTTAATACTTTTATTCATCTTGAATTAATTTTTGTGAGTGGTGAGAGATATATATCTTATTTGAATCTTCTCTGTATGTGGCTATTCAATTTTCCCAGCACCATTTGTTGAACAGGGCTTCTTTTCCCTATTACATATGGTTGCCTGCTTTGTCAAAGATCAGTTGGTTGTATGTGGATGGTTTTATATCTGAGTTCTCTATTCTGTTCCATTGATTTATGTCTCTATTTTTGTGCCAATTCCATGCTGTTTTGGTTACAATGGCCTTGTAGTCTAGTTTGAAGTCTGGTAATGTGATATCTTCTGATTTGTTCTTTTTGCTTAAGATGCTTTGGCTATTTGGGCTTTTTTCTGGTTCAAAATGAAGCATAGAATTATTTTTGCTATGTCTGTGAAATATGACATTGATATTTTGATGTGGATTGCATTGAATCTGTAAATCACTTTGGGTAGTATGGCCATTTTAGCAATGTTGATTCTACCCATCCATTTCTCATTTGTTTCTCTCGTCTATACTGTTTTTAGTTTCCTTTTAGAGATCTTTCACCTCCTTGATTAAGTATTTAATATATTCTTAGGTATTTTATTTTCTTTGTAGCTGTTGTGAATGATATTGAGTCTTTGATTTGGCCCTCAGCTTGACTGTTATTGGTATATAGGAATGCTACTTTTTGTATACACTTATTTTGTAACCTGAGAACATTGTTGAATTTATTTATCAATTCAAGGAGTCTCTTAATGGAGTCTTTATGGTTTTCTAGATATAAGATCATATCATCAGTTGTGGGAGAGGATTTATGGACAGAAAAAGGAAAGTGGAAAATGGAAGTGAGGTACAAAAACAGCCGTATTGATTACAGCTTGGTGTTGTGGTTTTTGAACAGTTTGAATAATTGATTGCCTTTGATTGGCCAAAACTCAGTGATTGATATCAGAGTAGGTTATATTCTGTTTATATATCTAGTTAGATTACAGTTCACTACGTTTCAAGAAACCTCTAGACCAAACTTAAAATATATACAGAGACAGCTTTAGGCTAAATTTAATGTAACATAATACAGAAGCAGAATTCAGAAACCACACAGCCCTCTTATTTAAGCATTTATGAAAACAAGCACTTATTCTCTTAAGAGGTGCCTAAACACACTAAAAAAATGTAAAAGGGTCTACAAGATGAATCCCCATATTGGTCAGTCTCTTTGCCACAACTGCCTCAGTGTCCTGTGATGTTTTTTGTAGAGTTGCAGGAAGCCAAGCACATGAGTTGCTGGATAGGAAGTGAATTGGTGATGGTGTGGTGGGCTGAGATTTTACTCTAGCTAGAGACCTGGCTGTTAATGATATTATCTTAGTTGAGTGTAATAGGCAGAATAATGACCCCAAAAGATGACTACATGCTTATCTCTGGAATCTATGAATGTGTTACATACACATAGCAAAAGGGATTTTGAAGATATGTTTGAAGTTATGAACACTGAGATAATGAGATAATTTGGAATTGTTAGGGTGGGACCAATCTAATTATGAGTCATTAAAAGCATGAAACTTTCTCTGGCTGGAAGTGGAAGAGTGATGAGGCAGAAAAAGTCAGAGAGTTTTGAAGGAATGTAAGGACTTATGCCATTGTTGGCTTTGAAGACGGAGGAGAGGATCCACTAGTCAAGGAATGCAGACCTTCTCTAGAAGCTGAGAAAGACCCCCAGGCCAACAGCTACCCAAGAAATAGGGAACTCAGTTCTACAGCCACATGGAAATAAATTCTATCAACAACCTGGATGCAAGTTTTCCCCACAGCCTTCAGTAAGGAATGCAGGCTGGTCAATACCTGACATCTAAGCAGAGGAATCAGCTGAACCCACTGGACTTCTGACCTACAGAATGGTGAGATATAAAGTTGTCGTGTTTTAATCTTCTAGATTTGTGGCAATTTGTTATAGTAATGTGTAATAAAGTTTTTAAAGTGCTTTCCTAACCCAGTTTGAGGTCTGGCTGGAAGCAGGTCAATTCCCCTACTTGTGTACCTAATTAAATCCACATTCCCCAACACTTCCCTTATGAGGCTATCATGCTCTGTGCTACTATACACCTGCCCTAATCACCCCAGAGTCAGGTACCAGATAACCAGGTCCAGCCTCTGTATCCCAAAGCTTGCTGAAATTATTTAAATCGTTCAATTCTAAGCCTTTTTACCCTGCAGGGTAAAAAGGTATCCTTCCCACAGAAACCACAATAAAGGTGCTTATCCAAAGCTCCCCTCTGTCCTGTTGACTCATAACCGACCCCTGTCCTTCTCCTGAGTGACCCTGTATGACTGTCTTCTCCCTGAGGAACTTGGAGTATAATAAAACTGTAAAAACCTTTTGAGTTTCTTTTTCTTGATCTGGGTCTTGTCTCACCACTATACCTTGCCTGAAGTAACATGGTTAAAACACAGTGATAGAAAACAAACACACCGGACTACATCATTCCAAGTTGCAGTATTACTTTCAGGTGTTCCATACTCATCCATTGTGGGAGAGGAGACCATAGGATTTTTGGGATACCTGACGGCCCTTTCTCACCCTTACTCTCAGTGGCAATTCTGCAACACTTCTTTCTTGATCAGACAGAAGTTAAGAACATGGGCTTCAGAAGAAAAACTTTAACCAATTTCTATAGGACTTTGGACAAGTTACTTAACATCTCTAAATACATTTCCTCCTCTGTGAAACTGAGATAAAATTACCTCATCAGGTTGCTATGAGCAGTAAATTAAAAAATAATAACAATATATACCAAGTGCTTAGTAGGTACCTGACATTTCATGGCAAATGTGGTTGCTACCATTATTCCTATTACAGTTATAACTAGCATTGGATTTATTCTTCTTTCCATTGAGTCCCTTTTCTCTCCTCTTTTACTTGCTCCACTCACTCTACTTTCATTTAAAAACATTCTTACTGTCTTCTTCCTCCTCCATCTCCTCCTTTCCCTCTTCCACTCCTTCATGCAAGCATAAATAAAAGAAAAAAAAATGTTTTAATAGATTTGATAAAAATGCCAAATGTACCTATAAAGAGCCATAATACATTACTCAAAATAAAAGAAGGCAAACAAAAGGAACACATACTGCATGATTCCATTAATATAAATTAATCAGAGTAGCACATCTATAGAGACACAAGGTAGATAAGTTGTCACATAGTGCAGAGGAGATAGGGATTAAGCCTAACAAGAGTACCAATTTCGTAGTATACAAAAAAAAAATCATTCTAACATAATTTTATTCACACAAATTGTCACATATATTACATATTTATACAGTTGACCCTTGCACAACATGGGTTTGAATTGTGTGAGTCCACTTACACGTGGATGGTTTTCAATGAAACTCAGGTTCAAAAGACTGTATTTGCAGAATATGAAATGCATATATAGAGGGTTAACTTTTCATATCTGCATGTTCTGTAGGGCCAACTGCAGGACTTGAGCATGGGTGGAGTTTGGTATATTACCAGAATGGAATTTCTCAAACCATCTGCATACTGTGCGTTCATTAGCCACATCTTTCCCAAACACTTTGTTGATATTTTGAGCTGTCTGCACTGCATTGGTTCCATGATGGAGTTCATATTCGAAAATAAAATGAATTTTTGACTTATCCATGGTTTCACAAAAATTGCTCTAAAAAAAAATCTTGAAAGATAATCATAAGCCAAACCATACTTTTGAAAGAATGAGAATGTACCTTCACAATGAAAGTAAAACAAGTGTCAAAGTGAAATGTCAGAGATATCAACTGTTTAACTTAGTACTTAAGGTAATCTCTTGCTGCTTTCAAGTTTTTCTCTTCATTGCTAATTCATGTCAATTTGACTATGATGTGTCTAATGTGAATCATGTTGTATTTATTCTACTTAAGGTTTATTGAGTTTCTCAAAAGTATAGAATAACATTTTTCATAAAAATTGGAATATTTTTTGGCCATTATGTCTTCAAATATGGTTTTTTTCCCATTCTTTTCTCATTTTCATTGTCTCTCTTTCTTTTTTTCTGCAATACACATTACATGTATATTGGTATGTTTGATGGTGTCTCATAACTCTCTGAGACTGTTCATTGTTTAATCTGTTTGCTCCTAAGACTGGAATATCACTATTGACTATTTTCGTGTTTGATGATGTTTTTTCTTCTACCAGCTCAAATCCATTCTCAAGCCCCTCTAGTGAATTTTCCATTTCAATTATTGTATTTTTCAATTTCAGAAATTCTAATTGGTTTTTTATTATAATTTTAATTTATTTATATTCTGTATTTGGCGAGACATTTGTTGCACTTTAATTTTTTACACATTATTTCATTTAATTCTTTTAACATAGTAATAGCTGATTTAAAGCCTTTATTTACTAAATCCAAAACCTAGATCCCCTCAGTCACAGATTCTGGTTACATTTTATTTTCTTATGCATGTGTCTTGTTTCTAATTTTTCCATGTCTACTAAATTTAGTTAAAAACTGGACATTACAGATAATATAATTCCTCAGTGATAAAATATTTTTACTTCTGTTATTTTGGTGTTTTCTTATTGCTATCAATTGTGTAAAGGTTTTCCTGGATTAATTTTTAGATTCTGTATTCTCTGCTGTATGTGGCCAAGAGTTCTCTGTTAGTACTTTTTTAAGTTATTGTTTTTATTTTTAATCCTGGCTCACTAATGGTCATACTTGGGTCAGCATAATTCAATGGTCAATGAATGATTTGTCACATTTTCTTGTGTCTTGCTTGTGTATCTCCTATCTTTGCTAAGGAGATTTTTGCGAGTAGGCACACATTTTATTACACATCTTTACACCTCAAGTAAGACATGCTATATGACAACCTTAGCTTTCGGTTCCCATTTGTATAAGATCTCAAAGTCAGCCAGTTAAGTGATTGATACCTTCTCCTTTTCCTGTATTTGCACATAGCCTTACACATATACACAGACTTTCATATGTCCAGGAACATGCTAGAGCTTTTTAAAGCTTCCTACCTTTATCTAGTTTTCCAGGATTTCCTTTTCAGTTCCTAGACAGGCTTTTGTTTGCCCCAGATGAAATCTCAGCCTTAGGCAACTGAAATGTTGTCATCAGCTTGCTATTGTTTTGGAAGTGCCCTAGGGGTAGACTGTTCTTCTCCTACTGATTTGAAACCTGAGTCAAATCAAATAGCCTCTACCTTCTTGAGAATATAAATTTCTCAAGAAATTGTTAAGTTCAGATAAAATATTGACTATGCCCTAGAGACTGTGCTTTTAATAGCTAGATCTCCAGGGGTGTCTGACATCTCTGCTGTCCACAATGCTGCCAGCTTTTGGCAAAGGTGCCACTGAAATGGGGAGGCGAACTAGAGTAGCACAAAGTTAAAACAGCACAGACTCTATTGTCTTATCTGGGTTTAGTAGCTTCCCTTAGATAGATAATTTTCAGTGTATTCTGTGGCTTTGTCTACCAGACTTCTGAAAGGGTTTATTTTAGTTAACTTGCTTGTATTTTTATTGTTTTATAGGGAGAGTAAGTTTACCTACTCTTCACTTCATTGTTCCAGAATTGATTAAATATTATTTTTTAAATGTATCTTTAAGCTCTTTTAAATATTTGCTGATTTTTCTGTAGTTTATCGATCAATTAAAAACAGAAGTGTGTTAAATTCCTCACTACCTTAATAGATTGGTCTCCTTACTCTAGTTCTGTCAGTTTTTGCTTTATATGTTTTGAGGCTGTTATACAGATTTATAATTGATAATCATTCTGGTAAACTGAAATTTATATCTGTATGTGGAGATTCTCTATTTCCCTATAAATGTTTTTGGCCTTAAAATCCGTATCATCTATTGTTAATATAGTTATGCAAGCTTTAATTTGATTATAACTTCCATAGCATATATTTTCCCAATCTTTCAACTTTTTGCATACTTAGAACCTATCTTTTTCTTATAACATGGATTTCGATTTGTTTAAAAATTATTCTGAAAATCTTTCCCATTTAAGTGAAGCATTTTGTTCATTTTACATTAATTATAATTATACATCTACATTTAGATTTGTCTCTATCATTTTAATTTTGTGCCACTTGTACTGATTTTTTAATCTTTCCTTTCTTACCTAAAGAGAACTCTCATTAAATACCACATTTGCTAGCACCATGATTTTTAACTTCTAGCCACCATACTGTGAGAAATACATTTTTGTTATTTAAATCAACCAGTCTATGGTATTTTTCATGGCAGTCTGAACAGACAAAGACAATTCTCAACTATTATTTCTTCAAATATATCCTTTACACAATATTTTCTCTCTACTCTTTTCTTCTATACTTTTCATTTCTGCCTCACTGTGCTTTCTAGGTTTATTTTTTTTCCAAATTAATCTTACAAGTGATTAATTCTTTTGTCACTAATCCTGTCCATTGTGTTTTTATTTTAGTTTCAATGATTTTACTTTTTAAATTTATTTATCGTTACCCATATTTGTGATCCTTCATTTTTCACTTAAGTATATTTAACAAATCATGTTATTTTCTCCAACTGATAATTACAAATTCTGAAAATTTGAGCATTTGATTTTGCTATCTGTGTTCTCTGCTGGCTCTTGCTAGTGGTTCTTCTCTTCTCATGCTTTGTTGTGATTTTTGACTGAAAAAGCTTATCACTATTAGAATTAGTCTGTGAAAAAGTTTTATTGCCCCGTTGAAGATGAGTTTTCCTGGAGAAGGTTTGTTTGCCCTTCTAAGAAACATGAGAATACTAACAAACCATTGGTTTTTTTCCCCAAAGGCCTCTTAGAACTCTGGGGTTATGCAAATTAGAATTTTCTATGCAAGTGAAGTCTAGTTTGTGATCATGAATTTTTTCTGAGAAAGGTTTTTCACTTTCACTCCAGGGGGGGCCTTTTTTATTTAAATACACCCTTGGCAGTAGTAAACCATGCCAAGTTTATTTCTAATTCACCTTTACATGGAGGATCCTGTATTTCAGGGTCCATTTTGTGCCAAGAGTAGGTTTGCTTCTACTGGACTCTTCATTTGAATAAGCCCTAGGCTAGACTGTTCCTCTGCAAATTCTGAGGCCACTGAGGTCAAAGCCCTGTGGTCTGCAATTTCAGGGCATCATCTCAAAGGGGGAAAATTGCTTCAGTGCTCTCCTTATCTTTCTGGGCTCCCTTTTCCTTTAACCACCTTTAACCTTAAAGTATTCTCCACTAACTGGTCAACTCATTGATACATTATAAGAAATTGTTTTTATCCATGATGTTTCTATGTTTACACTAAGAATTTCAGCTTTCTATCATTTAATTCTATTTGAAACGGAATTAGTTACCACAATTGAGTTGAGCCTGTTGTAGCACTCTTATCCACATGAATGCTCTATTATATAATTATCTATATGTTGTTTATACAGTATATATGGTATATATGTATCTATGTGTTATGTATACAGTATATCTGATAAATATGTACACTTAGCGCATTTCCCTCCACACCACATCTGTTCTTTGTTTATCACTGTCCCCAGTTTAAGTACCTCTGCAGTCATAAATTCAAAGGGATTTCACCGTCATAAAAGGTAACACTACACACAGCGGAGATTAGAATCAATATCAAATCAAAATTGTTGTTTATTAACTGATCACAATGTTAGTGGTTTCCTTAAATCTAAATTTTTTGGCTGTGAATAAAAGTGAAATCAAACAAAAGAGGGATATATGTACATGAGGCACTTACAAATGTGATTTGTTGACTCCGTATTCATTCAGTCCTTCACCAAGTCAGCAGCCCAAGGTTGCTGAACTTTGTTCCTTAGTAGGAGATCTGTTTATCTGTTTTTGATGATTTAAACTTTTCTATAGTTTTTATATGTGGCACCTCACCATACACATTTTCCTGTTTGGCATTAAATAAATTTTTACAAATTGAAGTATTGAATATTTTTCTTTCATTGCAGGAAATAGGTACTATTTATTCAGATATTTTCTTCTCACTGTTTAATTATCCAGGCACTACAATTTCACCAATGTTAATGCCTCAATGTCTATTTCACTCATTATATCTCTTTATCCCTTCCTGCTAACTACTGGGTAAGTTCTTTAAATCAATCTCCCAGCTTACTCATTTGTTTTCTGAATGTGTCCCTTAGATGGCCAACCTATCCACTGAATGCATTATTTTAACCTCCTGCCTCCATCACTTATGATTAGCTTTTCTTTCCTTAATCTCCTGCTAAGTGACTAGAGTTTATGACAGTTTAAGTGCTCTGATCACTCTAATGGAATGTTACCAATCCCAAATTGCATGTCCCTATTCTAACAGCATCCTTCAATGCACTTACCATAAAATTATTAATGTTGAAATATCTAACATATAAATGGGGTGATTATAATGGGGGGCAGTTGCTGTTGTTGCTTATTTGTTTTAGTTTGCTTTTGTTTTGCTTAGAGTGGAAATTTCAGGAATAGTTCTATTATAATAGTTTAAAACTCAGGTCTGTGATATTTTATTCCCTGTCTTTAGAATTAGCTTTAATTTATAAAATGTAAGGTTTTGGCTAACGTTACTTAAAAATATGTTTTTAATAAAAATATTTGACACAATGTATTTTGTATCCATTTATTGAGACCAAAAAATCTGCACAGCCTGTGAAAGAAAAAATAAATGATATTGAATCTGAATTTTTTCACTTATTAGTTTTCCTGGTATTTTAAACCATTTTGGTCATGTTAACACAACTCTACCGTGTGTTATTTATGATGTGTCAAAATAGTTTTACTTTCAAAATGATGTATATATAGAGAGAGAGATAGATATTTACTTTTGGTCTCAGAATATGTACTTTTTTAGGTGAATGTCTCATATTCACATAAAAAAATTTGTATTTTGCCATTGTTTGGTGGAATGTTCTGTGAAATGTCAATTAGATGAAGTTGATTGACATCATTGTTTGGATCTTCTATATCTTTACTTATTTTCTATCTTTAATAGCTGTAGGGTTATTTAAATGATCTATTTCACACTGACTGAGTTGTGCTAGTTTTTGCCTTTAGGGGAATTGGTCTAGTTTATCTACACTATTCAATTCATGTTTGTAGAATTATTTATAGAATTTCCTTATTAGGCTTTTGATTTCTGCAGGGTCTATAGTGATATTTTCTATGTCATTTTTAATATTGGTTACTGTGTGTTCTCTCTGTTTTTCTTTGTCAGCCATACTAAAGGTTTGCCAATTTTACTATTCTTTTCAGAGAACCACTCTTTATTTCATTGAATTTTTCTACTTTATCTATTTTCAATTTCATTGTTTCTATTCTGATTTTTATAAATCCCTTTCTTCTGCTGTCATGATTATTATTATTATTATTATTATTGGTCTTTTTTCTAAGTTCTTGAGATGATAGCTTAGATTATCAACTTAAGCTTTTCTGTTTTTCTAATATATATGCATATTGAACACTATGAGTTTTTTTCCCTCAGTACTGCTTTAGCTATGTACCATAGGTTTTGATATAGGTGTTACATTTTCATTTCATTCAATTCAATGTACTTTTGGATATTCCTGTACATTTCCTCTTGGGTCCCATGATTACTTAGAAGTGTTTTTGTGTTTGTTTGGTTCTTTTTAGTTTCAAGTATCTCTATATTTTTCCATTATCTTTATTAATTTCTAGTGTGATTTCCTTGTGGCTAGAACATACTCTATATCATTTAATTTTTTGTTTTAATTGTTCACTTTGTTTTATGGGCCAGGATATTATTTATCTTGGTATATGTTCTGTCACCACTTGAAAACAATGTGTTGTTCAACAGAGTGATTATATTCATGCTTTTGTTTTATGTCTGTTCTGTGTTTTGTTTCACTGTATCCTTTTTTATACTTCCCTGTCAGTTACTTGAACATTTTTTGAATTTAATTTAAATTTACTTATAGTGGTTTGGAGTATTTTCCTTAAAATAACTCAGGACATGTAACTTACAGTGTTTTTGATATATCCATTTATAGCTTTTATAGGGGTTGATCTAGATTATATATATATATATATATCTTATCACAGTCTACTACTATCATCATCCTACCAGTTTGAGTGAAGTATAGAAACCCTACCTTCTTCAGGTCTATTTACTCTCCTCCATTTATAATGCAATATCTTAAATATTTTCTCTACATATATTTAGAGCCACATCATGCAATGTTATAAATGTTTTCTGGCTATTTTCTCTTTTTTCCAGATTTGTTAATTTTTATTATTCTATTTTCCAGTTCACTGATTCATTCCTCTGCTCCTCCATTCTGCTGCTGTGTCCATCAACTGAGCTGTCTGTTTGGGTTATTGTATTTTTTATTATTAAAATTTCCATTGGTTCTCCTTGCTATTTTCTCTTTTTTCATGAGATTTTTTAATTTTTTAACTGACAGTTTTTATTTTTTTTTTGTTTCAGATGTATTTGTAATTCCCATTGAAGCATTTTTATTATGGTTACTTTAATATTTTTGTCATATAATTCTAGCATCTCTGTCATCTCAGTTTTGTATCTGTTGATTGTATTTTTTCATTCGGTTTGATATTTTGCTGGTTCTTAGCATGATGGAGTTTCCATTGAATATCACTCATTTTTGTATTTTGTCATGAAAGTTTGGCTTTTATTCATACCTTCTGTTTTAGCTGACTTTTTCTGACACCATTCTGGCAATGGAAGGAGGTTGTCACCTTATTGCTGACAGGAGGAAAGAGAACATGTTCTCCACTTAGACCCTGTGGACACCTGAGAAGTGGAGGCTTCCTCATTATTGCTGGGTATGGGGTGGGGGTTCTGGCTCCCCATGGGGTCTTTACTGGCACAGTGGTTGGACTGGCCTCATTACTGCTGGGTAATGATGAAAATCCTGACTCTTCTCTAGGCCTTTTTTGACAACATTCCATTAGGTAGAAGTGCAGCCTTTGTTTCTGCCCAATGTGGTTAAAGTCTTAGCATCTCACATGGTACTGACTTAGATGTATGAGTGAGTTTGTGAGAGCTCAGTAGGAATGAGGTGTTGGCTTCCAACTCGTCCTTCTCTCACACTGCCTTAGTGCAGTTTTGGAACATATATTGCAGTCTCATAAGGTAGAAGCATAGGACTTCCACTTGATCTTTGTCGTCATGAGTGCAGGTGGGGCCACAGATGTTTCTATAGTGCTTGGCTGGAGTACAGAAGTTATCATCTAAGTGTTTTCTGTCCTGTCAGGCTACCACTTTTCTGGACTTTTAGCTACAGACCTTCAGGCTTTTTTTGGCTTTTGTTGCTCTGTTTTGTCTTTGACTTTTGTTGTTGCCAGGTTGCTATCTTTTTCAGCTCCAAGTCTAAGTTACAATAGGCAAAAAGAAATATCAGGAAATTCACTACCATGTCATTCCTTGGGTTCCAAGGTCCCTACGTAGGTGTGCCGTCTTCTTTCCAATTTTCAGAGTGGTCTTATATTTGTCTTATATATAATGTTCACAATTTTTAATTGTATTTAGTAGTAGAAACAGGAAAACACATATCTTCTTAATTTTCCTGAAAGCAGAAGTTCTAGATTGAGTGTTTTTGTGATTCTATTTCCAGTATTGGCTTATTATTTAATATCTATTTTTAAAATGCTTTTGTAAGTTACTATAAGGATTACAATATAAATCTTCAAACAATCACAGTGTACTTTCAAATAATATTATATAATTTTACATGTAGAATAAGAACCATATTAACAGTTGACACCCATTTTCTCTACTCTCCTCTTGGCACCATTATTGTAATATATTTTACCTTTTACATACATAGACTATAAGTATAATATCATTGACACTCTTTTTACTTTAGGCAATCACCTTTTAGAGCAATTGCAATATTTTTTAAATGTTGTATTTACCTTTAATTATGTTATTTAAAACACTTCATTTCTTTGTGTAGATGAAAGTTTCTCTTTGGTGTCATATTTTTTTCTACCTGCAGAACTTCCTTTTAACATTTCATACAGAACAGTAATGGTGGCAATAAGTTTCCTTTGTTGTTGCTTTTCTGAAGATTATTTTATCTCCTTTATAATTTTAAAATATTTGTGTTGCATATAGAATTTCACTGGACAGTTTTCTTCCAGTTTTTGCTCTTTAAATATGTTACTATATTGTTTTCTTACTTGTATATAATTTCTAGCAAGAAGCTGGGTATAATTCTTATCTTTGTAATATGACTTTTATATCTGACCAACTTCAAGGTTTTTTTTTTATCTTTAGTTCTCAAGAGTTTTATTAGGATATATCTTGCATATGTGTGTGTGTGTTGGGTGGAGAGCAGTTATGTTTTAGTCTTATCTGAGATTTTGGATATATTATCTAGTGTTTTTCATTACTTTCAGAAAATTATCTGCCCTTATCTGTCTAAACATCTTTTTTCTTTTCTCTGTCTCCCTTTTTCTTCTGGAATTCCAATTACATATGGGTTAGGCCAAATGAAACTATTCCACATATCTTGAATTCTCTCTTCTATTTTTTTTTCACTCATTTTTCTCTTTGTGATCTAATTTAGGTAATAATCATTGACCTAGAATGAGAGTCACTGATTTTTTTCTCAACTGCAAAATCTATTGATATGCTTACTGATGGCATTCTTCATCTCTGTTACTACTCTGTTTTCATTTTTACCATTTCTATTTAATTTTTTATTATAGTTTTTATATTTCTGCTGATATCACACATATGTTCATTCATATTATAAACCTTTCCACCACAGCTTTTAACCTATTAATGATTATCCCTATTTCCTATCTGATTGCTCCAATAGCAGTGTTATATTTGAATCTGATTCTATTGAAAATTTTGTCTTTTGACAGCATTTTGATTTTTCCTGTTCATTTGTGTATTTTATAATTTTTTATTGTAAGAGATATATCATTTATAAGGCAATAGAGACTGAGTTATATCTTATTTATTCTTAGAAATGGGCTTGCTTATGCTTTTTGTAGTTGTGTGGAGCATTGACTTAATCCAGTTAGCTAAGAGGTGAGCAGAGTTTGGGGTTTTTGTTATTATGGTTTTACACAGTGCTTTACCAGTCTTCAATTTCTTATACCATTACTTTCTTTTTACGGGGAGGGTTAGAGGATTTTTTATAATGTCCAATCAATTCTTCATTTATGTCTTCCCTTTATGTTTACATCACAAAGAAGAGTATCTCTTTATGCTTCTGCTCTTTACAAACAATATATTGCATTGTTCTTACTTGTTTCTTCATAATTGGTAGCCTTGTGGACAGGGGGTGAGCAAAGAAGGAGACTTTGTTGTTTTGGTTCAGCCTCAGTCGTAGGCAGATGATGTGCTCCTAATTCTTGGGCGTGGGTGGGTCTCTCTCAATGATCACGCCTTTGCACCCATAGTAGGGGAACTTTATTGATCTGGCTCTAGAATGTTTCTCTGCCCTTTCTCTAAGAAAAGAAGTTTTCTGTTTTTCTTTCCTCAGTTTTAATAAGCATTTATCTGTAGCCTCAGTGTGAGAGGATTTAGTGTACTTTCCTCAGCTGCTTAAGATTTTTCTTCTGTGGGGAGATGGGAAAGACATATCCAGGCAAGATTTCCTGCCTTCCCCATGGCAGCTGCTGTTCCCCTTCCCAGGCCTTCAACATAAGAGGAGCTCCCTGTTTTCCTGTCCTGCTTCTGTTGCTTATGAGTGAGTACCTAGTGATGTCTGTGGAGAACAGCCTATGAATTGGAGTGAATTTCTCTTATGTTTGCAGTATTGAGCTTTTGTATACTTTCATGATAACTCGCAATCAATGTTCAGAAATTGATTAACTTTAACAAAAATCCTTCTTAATAGCTTGAATGCTCACTTGCATCTTCCTTAGAAAGCTAGTGTTCATATTCTCTCTCTCTTAGGAAAGGTATCTTTCTCATATTTTGAGTTAGTTTGTTTCCCTGGGAGATCAGTTCTCTATGTGTTCAAGAAGGTTGTGATTTTGCAGGTAACCCAGCTTTTTGTTGTTGTAAAGGTTAAAGTGATGGCCTTTCTAGCTTTCTATACCTTAAGATAATACTGAAAGTTACAGTTACTTTTTAAAGTAAATTCTGCAACGGCATTTTTAGCTCTAAAATATGAAGCTGTACTGTCACCAAAATTTAGAATTACTAAGTAACTAAATATGAGAATAAAAATAATGCAGCCCTTAGTTTCTGGACTGAATATAAGTTAAGTGCAGAAGTAAAACATGGAACTTTCCAGAATCTTCTCTACTAGGAACATTCATCTATAATTCTCCCTTATGAAAAGCTCCCTTAAAGTTCAAGGATGATTCTATTCACAAAACAGTAGGCAAACCATCTTTGGATTATTCTCATAGCCCCAAGTGTCTTAGGACTTCTTGTGACAGAAGCACTCTTTGTCTATTTAGTAAGAGAGATAAAATATGAAGATTTTTATAAAGAAGTGTTTTTTAATGAAGGAGGATAAAATAAGTTACATTTTCAATATGACATTTTTCTAATCGCAGATTTTAAATAATACTGAGAATTATATATTTTTTTCAAAATCAGCCTGCACTTATCATTGAACAATTTTGTGCCTTCAGAGTCAACTAGATATTATTACAAGAAAACAGAAAAGGAAAGAGTACAGGATGATTGCTGAAACCTTGACTTTCATATTGCTTTAACTTTGAGAGAAGCAGCTATTTTTATCTTGCTGATTTATTTATGAGACATAAGCCAGAAGCCTGTAGTGGAACATTCCTCAGAACTGGATATGAGCATCAAGGAAAACCAAAGGGACACTTTGGTTAAAATAAGAACCAAACCAACTAGTATCCTGATTGTGAATCACTGTTTTTGTGACTGATGTTGTTATTTGAACGAATTTCCTTTGTTGATTAGCTTTCATTCTTATCTGTTCTATACTGCTTGGTCCCTGCTGAGCTGACCTTGAGAATAAAGGTGTTTTTGTGAAATTTTCAATTCTGTTCTCTGCCACTTGGAGGTCAAAGTTTGTCTGAAATCCATGGAGCTTTCTTGATTCACATGCTACTTCTGGGCCTTTGAAATTTACCCAGTAAGAAAAAAACAAGGTTTGTGGCCAGTATTAGATGAAAATCCTAAAATGATTGTGAGATCTTGTAAAACCCATTGTATACAGTATATAACACAAATGTAACAAGAACACCATCCAATATCCATGACCCCTGGAAGTTGCTCTGTCCATAGTCCAGAATATATTAAAGAAAAATACATCTCTTATTTACATGTCTTGGCTGACTTGTTTTTTATATGGCTAAGTATTCTGAATTAGAATAGATTATTTTCTTATTTAGTGATGCACCTCAATGAATTTTAAGATATGCAAATAATGGCCTTATCTTTGTTGGATCTGGAAGAGGTAATTGTTCTACTTAATAAATTGACAAAGATATGAAAGTCTTTGACTAACACCTGAAGGAAGAGGATAGAGGGAATCTAATAATATAATGAAATACTTGGCCTGGGGAGAAGATATGTGAAGACATCTGGGGTATTTTTAACTACAGAGAGGTCTAGTATTCAATTAAAACTTTTCTTTATTATATACTGTTCTACAGTTTCCCCACCACCCCGTAAATGACCCCTAAAACTTCAATAATTATCTGCTATAAAGTACCATGTGTTGTAATATCTGTTGTTAGAGATGGGTAGATGATGGAAAGAGAAACCATGTCAATGGAAAAATAAACTACAATGGGACAGGCTGGGCACAATTGCTCATGCCGGTAATCTTTTGGGAGGCTGAGACAGGCAGATCGTTTGCATTCAGGAGTTCAAGAGCAGCCTGAGCAAGAGCGAGACCCTGTCTCTACTAAAAAATAGAAAGAAATTAGCTGGACAACTAAAAATATATAGAAAAAAAACAAATTAGCCAGTCATGGTGGCGCATGCCTGTAGTTCCAACTACTCAGGAAGCTGAGGCAGAAGGATTGCTTGAGCCCAGGAGTTTGAGGTTGCTGTGAGCTAGGCTGACGCCCCGGCACTCTAGCCCAGGCAACAGCATGAGACTCTGTCTCAAAAAAAAAAAAAAAAAGAAGAAGAAAAAAAAGTTCAATGAGACAGACAATAGATACAGAAGCTAAATAAATAGACAGACTTAAGGGGTTCCGCTTTTTCCTCTGTTTCGGTTGTTTGATTGACAAAAAAAAAAAGAGTCTATTGAATATACAGTTGATACTCATGCTCAGAATCACAGAGTATCAGTTTTCTTACAGTAGTTAAGTCCAGTGAGATGTCAAAGAACCATTAATAGCTGGACCCTAGGAGTTATGGCAAATTCAAATGTCTCCTAAAATACTTAATATCCAAATGGAAAGTGATAAAAGTGATAACATATCCAGGATTAAATGAGTCATATAAGAATTTCTGCAAATAAGGCAGCAGAAAACATGAGCTTTGGACTATTCAAACTTTTACTGATTTACAACCGTGGTAAATATGAATGCTACTCACCAACATTTCCTGTTATCCAACTTCAAGGAACAAAGGGAGATGGCAATATCTTACTTTCTTTTTATTTATTTGTTTATTTATTTATTTTTTTCTTGGGCATTTTATTTATTTTATTTTTTTTATTTCAGCATATTATGGGGTTACAAATATTACGGTTACGTATTTGCCCATGCCCCCCTCCCCCCTCGAGGCAGAGCCTCAAGCATGACCATCCCCCAAATGTTGTACATCTCACTCATTATGTTTGTATATACCCATCCCCTCCTCCCCCCCCACCCGCCAGACACCTGACAAATGTTATTCCTGTATGTCCACTTAGGTGTTGATCCATTAATACCAATTTGCTGGCGAGTACATGTGGTGCTTGTTTCTCCATTCTTGAGATACTTCACTTAGTAGAATGGGTTCCAGCTGTATCCAGGAGTATACAAGAGGTGCTATATCACCATTGTTTCTTAAAGCTGAATAGTACTCCATGGTATACATATACCACATTTTGTTAATCCACTCATGT
>CAUYPO010027569.1:0-10113 GCA_963574435.1 Cheirogaleus major | reverse complement strand
TGTTCCAGAAGACGACTTAACCATATTTGAATAAATGTAGATTGTTGTACCATACTTAAAAAAAATAACACATCCCCTGAAAATAAGCCCTAGGGTGTCTTCTTGAGGAAAAATAAATATAAGACCCTGTCTTATTTTCGGGAAAACATGGTAGGCAAGAATATAAAACGCAGAGCAGTGATTTTCAACCCGGACATCACCAATTACCTTTAAAAGTATTGGAATACTCAAAAAGCACTCATTTTAATTCAGTGTGGCTTTAAAAATTAATATATGCCCCAGTGACTCTGTTAAATGGGACAAGTGGTCCCAAAATGCTGGAGGCTAACCACCATATCCCCAAAAGCAAACCCTGGATATTTGCTCATTAACAGCCCAGCTGTGCGGGTTGTGGTGGGCCCTAAGTCAGGGTGTGCACGTCAAAAGAAAAGTCAGATTCCCTGACTCAGAAGACAAAGACTGATGGTTGCCAAAAATAGGGCAAATGATAAACATTAATACAAGGACCAGGCAATGAGCAGGGACAGAACCAAGAGTTATGATATTAATAACGACTAACATTGGCCAAACTGAAACTAAGCCCTTGTTTGATTTCTTCTCTGTTATTTATTCATTTTCTTATTCATTCAACAACACTTACTTTACCCTTATCGTATGCCAGACTCTGTTCCCGACAATGGGCATATAGCAGTGACCAAGATAGACAAAATTCTCTGTCCTAAGGGAGCTTACATTTTTGTGCAAAGAAACCAAAAAATTGTAAAACCTGAAGGATGTCAGATGGTAGCAAGGAATATGGGGAGAAATAAAGCAGAGACAGAAGACAAGGATTAGAGGCTGGGGAAGGGAAGCTGTAAATGTTTTGTTCCAAGTTTTACATTTAAATTGACTCCTCCAAGTCAGGCGTGGTGGCACACACCTTGTAGTCCCAGCTACTGGGGAGGCTGAGACAGAGGATGGCTTGAGCCCAGGCGTTCAAGAACAAACTGGGCACCATAGCCAGATCCCCATCTCTAATAAAAAATACAATAAAATAAATGGTTCCCATCAAAAAGAAGTCAATATCTTCTCCCCAAAGGACTATGCAATAATTATGTTAATGTGGTCCCAGGGTAACCACAGCACTCAAAAATGAAAACCAAGAATTTTATGGGCCAGAAAGGATCCATTTAAGAAAGGACAAATTGAAGATCCAATAATAGCAACTCTTCTCAGTATCCTGTTCTCACTATTCTCTGTCCCTTATACACCAGTACTCTCATGTAGTCTCCACCTCGAACTAATGAGAAGAGTAATATTGTTTTCCCCATTTAAAAAAGAGAAAACTGAAGCCCAGAGCAATTAAGAAACGGGCCCAAGGTCACACGTGTGCTAATTGTTGATGTCAAGATTTGAACCTGACGTCCACTTTATTGTTCCTGCCCGAATAAATGTCCACCAGTGGCCTGAGGTCTTTTCTTTTGCCAATGCTTGTCTTCCTTTTCCTAGTCAAGATCTTCCTTTCAGTATTTTACTAAGTTCTTACAACCCCATCAACCACCAAAATAAAGAAGAAAAGAATTGGAGGTTGGTTCCATATTTACAGTGTCCTCTTTTCTCCAGATAACAAAAAGTCAATGGCAATGTTGATCCTCAAATATTTCAATGTAACAATTCCTAGGTCCAATTAGAAATTATTTCCTCAAACACATAACATATGAGCAACCCCAAAGTAGTTCCATTTTGGTTTGAGAGTAAGATTAGCCTAAGGGCAAATGAGAGTTCATACAGTCAGTTTCTTGCTAGGCATGGGCATCTCAAACTGAATATAGCCCAAACAGAACCCTGGGTTCTACCTCATCCTGCCCACAAACACGTTCCTCTCCTCTGATCCTCACCCTGGCAGAGGACACCTCGACCTCCCAGCCTCTCGGGCCTACAACTCAAGAGTTACCCTTGGCCCCTCTTTCTCTCACCTCCACTTGCAATCCATCAGCAATTTCCATCCTCTCCACACCAGACCTATCCCTTCTCCCCAATTCCCCCCCCCAAGTCCAAGCCCTCAGCATCCCATACTGGACCACTGTGATGGGCTCCTAACTGGTCTCCATGCTCTATGCTCCCCTTGAAAATCTCATCTCTTCACAGGAGCCAGAGTGAAGTAATCAGACTATGTCACCTTCCCACCTAAAATCCTTCTGGGCAACCAAAACACAGTCTGAAATTCTTATCCTAGCCCACAAGGTGCTATGTGATCTGCCTCCCCAAGTTCTTGGGGTTTACTCTCCCCCTGGTTCACTCTATATGAAAACCAAAAAATGGGTGATAAGATAGTGCTCTACATTAAAATGTGCATAGCAATAAAGACATTAGATCCAACTTGAAATTATTCCTGTAAATACTTGCCTTTATCTCATCACCCTTTTTTATTATTATTTTTTTTAATTTTATTAATAGAGATGAGGTCCTCACTCTTGCTCAGGCTGGTCTCGAACTCCTGAGCTCAAGCAGTCCTCCCACCTCGGCCTCCCAGAGTGCTAGGATTACAGGAGTGAGCCACCGCACCTGCCTGGCCCATCACCCTTTTTTTAACCTTCATGGCACTTTCCGCTTTATGAAATTTTTTTTGTTCATTTGTTTAGATGCATTTACTCTTTAATGCCATCCCGTAAATCTATATAATGCTATTATATCTGAAATATTTTCTTTAAATTTCTATATTAATGAATTAGAGAAAATCCTTAATGCATGTTTTTCTCACACTCTGATTATCTCATGAGCCCATCCAATGAATGTGAGCCGAGTCCTGGTTTCACTCTCCCTGGGACCTCCCTTTATGTCATTTATTTTGTGTTTTGGCCCAAAATGCCTTCTTACGGGTGTAGTGAGGGGGCTGAGGGGACTGAGGGGGCTACAAATAAAGGCAGAATATGATGCTGAATGTTAAAATATAAGCTTTACAGCAACTTGAGGCCATTCAAGAAGACACCAGAGTAAAAACTCTTAGTGGGTGATAGGTGTTAAGTCCGGGGAGCTGGTGAAGAGTATTATCAATAGCACAGATGCACCTAGAACTTTATGGCTGGAGATTTATCATTAACTGCAGGCAATTTATTTTAAAAACCTGCCAAAGGAAGGTGCTATGAAGCCCAAAAAGAAAGACAACCAGTTAGCCTACCTATTTATACCAAAGCATTTCCCTAGATTAGGGAAGGGTAGGCTCTTCCTACTCTTTAATTCTAAGTCTCCTCCACTACTTCATGAAAAGATACTCCTGTGGTTTTTTTGTTCACTGGAGTAGCTCCAGCTCCTAGAATAGAGTCTGGCACATAGTAGGTTGCTCAATAAATAGTGTCTGAATAAATAAATTAATTGAACAAATGAATACATTTTCAAGGTTTTTATTTTTGTCCTCTTCCTCTTTACTGATCCAGTTTTCCCTTTATAACTGTGGTCCCCAACCTTTTTGACACTAGGGACCGGTTTCATGGAAAGCAATTTTTCCATGGACTGGGTGGGGATGGGGGGGGAGGGATGGTTTCGGGATGATTGAAGTACATTACATTTATTGTACACTTTATTTCTTTTATTATTACATTGTCACTTGCCGCTCACTGATAGGGTTTTGATGAGTCTGCAAGCAATTGAGTTATTATGGTCTCTGTGCAGTCAAACCCCTCTGCTAACGATAATCTGTATTTGTAGCCACCCCCCCAGCACTAGCATCACCGCCTCAGCTCCATCTCAGATCATCCAGCATTAGATTCTCATAAGAAGCGTGCAACGTAGATCCCTCACATGAGCAGTTTACAGTGGGGTTTGAGCTCCTATGAGAATCTAATGCCACTGCTGATCTGACAGGAGGCAGAGCTCAGGCAAAGCAAGAGATGGGGAGTGGCTGTAAATACAGATGAAGCTCCGCTCACTCACATGCTGCTCACCTCCTGCTCTGCAGCCCGGTTCCTAACAGGCCACGGACCAGTACCGGTACCAGCCCGGGGAATGGGGACTACAGCTTTATGAGATCCCTAAGGAAGGGAAAAGTGTGCAATCAGAGTCATCATAAATCTTCTGCAGACCACTAATGGACCCTCGGCCATAGTTCAGAGAACACAATGTGGGAAATATAAACCCTGACACTGAGACATTAACTGTTAGACACAATGCTTTTGGAGTCAGTGGTAAACCTGGAAAACAATGAGTCTACATTAGCAGGCAGCTACAAATCACAGTAAACAAACTCAATAAAGATGAGACCTCACTTTGCATGCTCAGGAGTGTACACAGTACCACATTTCACCTAGGTACCCTGCAATCACGTACCCATTGTTATTACTATTAACTTTGCCTCTTCTCAAACTTGCCTCCAATCTAAACACCACAGGGGGTTTAAAATTATGCAAAAGAATGTTACACCAATTCCTCCTAAATCCACTCTGAAGAACAAATCCTTTAATACACATTTTGGTAAAAAACTGTTCCCAAGCAAGTAAAATAACTGCAATCCAGGGTAAAAGCTCTGTTGGCCTCATAAACCAACAGAGAAGAAAAAGTATTAAAAGTGATTGATCGCTTGAAACTCTGGCATGTGGGGGGGGGGGTGGTAGGGGCAGTGTATGTAACCCTAACAATATTTGTACCCCTATTATATGATGAAATAAAAGGGGGAAAAAAAGAGAAACACCTAAAAAAAAAAGTGATTGGCCAACGCACCACCAACAAAATGCTACCACTAACAAGGCACTCTAAATTGCCATTAACAAGACACAATTACCAAGAACTGAAATCAGAGTTAGTCATCTCATATCTCTCTCGGCCTACGCACTCTACCTATTCTTTCTCAGCTCTCACGAATAGAAGAGGGAAAGGGAGAGGCAACAGCGGGCATTGGGGCTATTTTGAGAAATGAAAGGATTCAAAAGTTAAGTGCAACTTCTAACAGAATAACAGAACTCCAAGGAAACCTAGCTGACTCGAAAAGTTCTACGTCTAGAATATCAGTATAGAAACAACTCAGTTTCCCTACTTCAGAAGTCATCTTCCTCCAAGTTAAGTTTCACAAAAATAACTGCCTGATGTGTCTCAGATGGAAGCAATCTGAACACTTCCACGCAACCAACGGGAAGAGATAACTAAGTAATCTAGTCTACTTAGCAGAGACAAGCAAGACTCTCCAGGGTGTGATTCAAATCTCACAAACATCCTGAAGAGCCCCCAAGTCTATTAAGATCCAAAGGCTAATAAAGACAGGACCAAAGATCCCACCAAAGTACTGTTCTCCTTGCATGGGCATTTGTATCCCCCCCCCCCGACTTGTTTTTGAAAAACAAAATGAAAAAACCAAAAAGCAAAGAGCAGTGCCACGTTTGTTCCTGTCTTCCTCACTGTGGTAGTCCACACGCTACCCCCACCGCAAGCACATGTGAGCCCTTTCCTGGGCACCCCCTCCTTCCACGTGTCCATAATTAGGCTTCCCAACTGTGAGGGGAGAGTGAGCAGGGAACTTCAAAAGGCACCTGAAGAGGAAATAATAATTTAAATAGCAAACTGTCAATTTTGAAAAGGGAGAGGGTGTCGTCTTTTTTTAAAAACAAAACTTCCGTTACAAAGCTCGGGGATTGCAAACCATAAACTGGGGAGTGGGTATGTACGCGCGCCGGGGAGCGCAGAATGACAAGTGGCAGGTTTTCTGTTGGTAGCGGTGTTGTTTTTAAACACCAAAGTTTAAAATGAACTATACTATGGAGACAATTGCTGTGATGGGACCAGACGTGCTAACGCTTTTTCAACACGGCACAAAGCACGCCTCCTGTACCTCCCTTTCTCAGTCATTCTTCAGGGGTGCGAGAAACAGCGGGCAGAGTACAGGGACCAGCACGCTCCCCCAGCCACTCCAGTCCCTGCAGGTGCCAGCACAGAAGAAAACCAGGGCTTTCGCCTCCCTCCTCGCCACTGCGGTGCGGTCTCGGGAGGGGGCCACAGCGCGCCCCATCCTGGGCACCCCACCTGGAGGGGAGCAGGGACGAAGGAAGGACACCGTGCGGAGGCAGCATCCCGTTCACTGGAGGCAGCATCGCGCGCGCCCGCACACACGCACACACACACACACACACACACACACACACACACACACAGCGGCGCGCAGGGAGGGGCGCGCGGTGGCGCGGGCAGCGGGCGCGTTACCTGTTCTGCCAACCCTGGAGGAGGTTAGTGTATTTGCTGAGCACGCCCTCGAGCGCCAGCTCCCTCCTGCGACCGCCTCCCCCGGACGGGCTAGCGGCCACCGAGCCCGGACTGCTGCGGCTGCCCCCGCCGCCGAGCCCGGCCGCCGCCGACCGGCTGGAGACCCCCCGGCCCGACAGGGAGCAGGAGGGCGAGGAACCCGCCGAGGTGGCGCGGCTGCTGCTGCGGCTGCTGCTGTTGCTGCCCCCGCCGCCGTCTGCGCCCTGGGCCGCCCTCTCCATGGTCCGTGCGCGCCCGGGACGCGGGTGCCCGCCGCGGTGGCGGCCCCGGAGCGGCGGCGGCGGCTCCTGCTGCTGCTACAGCTCCAGGCGCCCGGGCCGCGCGTGGCTGCTCCAAATCCCCGGGAAATGCCTGACTCATACAGGAGGAAGAGGAGGAGGAGGCAAAGGAGAGCTGGGAAGGAAGCCAACGGGGCTGGATGCAGCTGCGGCCGCCCCTCCTCTCGCTGCGGCCAGGGCCCGGCCCCTCCCTCCGCACTAGTTTCCCCGGCAAGTTCGGAGCGGGTGGCGGGTGAGGCGAGCCCTCTTCGGGTTCCTCCTCCTCTCCCTTCGTGGCCCGCGGCCGCTCAGGCCCGGGGGAGAGGGGCACTCCTGAGGGCCGATCTGCAAGGTGGGCACGCCCTAGATCCACGCCCTGTTACCCTGCCGTTCCTTCTGCCGCCCCTTCTGGGATCCGAAGGGGCAAAAGGGAATCTCTGCACGCCACTCCCCACCCCCAACCCACCACCGGACCTGGAGGGAGGGGCGGCCCCACCCACCCGGTCCACCCGGATATGGACCCGCCCGGCTGACACCGGCACACACGCACGCTCCCCCTCTCGGTCTTCCGCACACAAGCCTGGGCCAGACTCGTACACAGTAACCTGGAAATCAGCCTCACCGGCGGAGCAAAGTAACTGGGTTGGGAGGCCCTCCGCGTTCTTCTGCGTGTCTGCGGGGGAGGGGGGCAGGTGATTCTCATAGGTAAGCTTGCCTGGGGCGATTTCGAGCAGCAGAGTTGTGATAAATGCATAATGGGCACCGGGGCCTGCGCTGGAGTCAGGAGAGCGAACACTGGAGTTCGTGCAAGTGCCTCTTTAAATCGAGGGTCCTGGGCGAATCTCTGGCCTCACCCTAATCCTCTGCCCTGGTGAACGTGCACAACCTGGCAAGTCAAACCCTACCCATTGTTACCGTACAGCACCGTGCACTCGAGGCTCTGAAGCCCCCAAAGGCAAGGGAAATTAACAGATATTTACAAAAACAATGAAGAATTCTTTGTGTTGGCTGTAACTTCTGCGCCCAATCCCCACTTCAAGATTCTCACTATCACTATCCTCTTCTCACTATCTCAATTTAAAAGTGTTGCTCTTTGGCAAAAGTAGGGGAGTTGCACTGTGTCCACCCCACTAATACTGTTTGTGAACATAAATATCCAGAGCAATCTAGAAGTTTCAAAAATTTCTTTGAAAAAAAGCTTGAGGAGCTCAGACACACACACACAAGAAAACAGAAAAACAAAAGGTCATAGCTGATAGGTGTTCCCTGTCCAAAGGATCTACAAACCCTTAAAGCAGATAAATAATTCAACAGTTTTAAAAAATTACTAAATGGAATAGAGTCAACTCTCATGGGGGCAGTTCCCCAAGGCTGACCCCCGTCTAGCTTCACATCCTTCCAGAAAGGTTTAAAGGTGGTTTAGCTTTAGAAATGTCCATGGAGAAGCTTCTGGGGCTGATGAGAAGTCATTGTGAACAGGAATAAATTACAATTCCTGGGGCCTACATAGTGTTAAAAAAAATTCTCAGAAAGAGACTGCATGATTTGACTTTGAAGCCAGACAGAGCTGAGTTCTAATCTATGACCTGAATCGAGTTACCTCTTTTAGCCTTAGTTTTCTCATCTGCAAAATGGGGCTAATGATACTGGCTGTGATGAACTATGGAAGAATGTTTATTTGTTCAAAATATTTAACCCCTCTTCCTATGGGAGGAGTAGCCTCTCTCCACATTGATCTCAGGCTTGGCCATGGAATTGCCTTTCCCAATGGAATGTCAACAGAAGTGGTGTATGCCCCTTCCAAACAGCTTTAAGAGCTATCATATGGTTCCACCATCTTTCTCTTTTCCTTATACCAGGTGAGCAGTATGTCCCAGATAAGGGCTCCCCTTAAGCTTGGGTCCGGGAGTAAGAAGACTATAGAAGAGAGCAGAGCCGAAGCCAATTATCGCTGGCCATGTAACATGCGTAAAACGTTTGTTGTGAGCCAATGAGATCTTAGCGTCAATTTTTACCTCAACATAATTTCACCTAAGCCAACTGATATATTGATTAATATGTGAGTGTTCATCATGACCTTCACTGACATAAAGACTGAGAATAACCAAGCTCAGTGGCTCAAGCCTGTAACCCCAGCGACTCAAGGGGCTGAGGCAGAAGGATCAGCTGAGCCCAGGAGTTCAAGGATACAGTGAGCTATGATTGTGCCACTGCACTCCAGCCTGGACGACAGAGTAAGACCCTGTCTCTAAAACATGAAAATAGAAAGACTGAGAAGGTGGGTGTATACTGAACTACAAATGTCAGTCATTACGTACCAAAACAACCCCTGTTTTATCGGAGACTATCACCCTAAATTCCTGCTATAAAAGGAGAAGTATCATCATTTTATTTCATATTATCTAATCTATACCACCATCTCACTCCACCCTACCCAGCCAACCTATGACTGAATGAGCTAGCATAGCAAATTCTCACCTTGGACTGAAAAATTGGGATGGACCAGTCGAAAGGGCCAAAGAGCTAAACTGAAGGAAAAAGTCAAGGTCAGGGTGGGCCAGGATCAAGCCAGCTGTATGGGATCAAAAATGGCCCAGTAAGCCAGTGAGGAGCAAGAGGCAAGTGGAGCCGATGTCCCGAAAGGACAGGTGATGCCGTGAAAGAGAGATGAAGCACATGCTGTTCCTTCTGCTGGCAACACTCTTCCCTGCTCTTCTCACCTGAGTTGTGCTTCTCACTCATGGGAGTTCTGCATTAAAAGTCACTTCTTCCAGAAACCTTTCTTGACCTACCCTAGAATAGCAAGTAGGGAAAAGGTACCTGCAGAATTCTCTATGGAGAGGAAAATGTCTTTATGCTAGAAAAACAATTTGAGAACAAATACATAATAAATTTGCAAAGATACTTGGAATACATGTGATTAAAAATATTTACAAAGTATACATGCCCAATATAAAGGCCATTTCCTTAATTTACCCAGATTGCATAAATCATTAAGAAACATTTTTAAATGTGTATAGTAGCTGGGCATTGGTACTGCCCACCTGTAGTCCTAGCTACTGGGGAGGCTGAGGCAGGAGGATCGCTGGGGCCCAGGAGTTTGAGATTACAGTGAGCTATGATTGCACCACTGCACTCCAGGCTAGGCAACAGGGCAAGACTCTGTCTCTAAAATTAATTAATTAATTACATTTAATAGATAAAAATGTAGATAGAATGACTGAAAATCTAACAGCCACCTTTGACCATGTGAGGACTTTGGAAATAGAAGCCATGCATAATTGGAGCAATAAGACAAACACACCACATCTCTTAAAATAATAGGCAGAATCAGCAGCCCCTAATAGGCAGCTAACTACGCCATCTTCTTCTCCACATGGACCTGGAGACCTGGTCTGGAGTTTCCAGCAGTTGCTTCTAGAGCTCCCTCCTCTAGCTGGGCATGTCATTCTTGCCAGTGGCACACAGAGCCTTGAGAGGATGTTCATGGACAGCAAGAAAGTAAGTGGACATTGACCTAGTTAGCCAGGTGATGTCAATGAAGCCTGGCTACAAGTAGAGAGAAAATTGTCACAGCCAGATCACCCTCGGATATCAACTTGGTCATATCTGTGTTAGAAACACCTGGTCTGAT
>CAUYPO010027568.1:0-11523 GCA_963574435.1 Cheirogaleus major | reverse complement strand
CTTATAATATTTTTGTATTTTTGAAGTCTCATTGTTATGTCTCCTTTTTTTTCTTTGATTTTATTTATTTGGGTCTTCTCTCTTTTTTTCTTAGTCTGGCTAAAGGTTTGTTGGTTTTTATCTTTTCAAAACACCAACTTTACATTTCCTTGATCTCCTATATTTTTTAGTATCAATTTTATTTATTCATGCTCTGATCTCTATTTTTTGTTTCCTTCTACTAGTTTTCTGTTTGGTTTGTTCTTGCTTATCTAGTTCCTTGAGGTGCATGATTAGATTACTTATTTGAAGTCTTTCTACTTTTTTGATATAGGTGTTTATTGCTGTAAACTTCCCTCTTGACATTGCTTTTACAGTACTCCATAGATTTTGGTATTTCAGCATATTATGGGGGTACAAATGTTAAGGTTACGTATATTGCCCATTCCCCCTCCCCCCTCGAGTCAGAGCTTTAAGCGTGACCATCCCCCAGACGTTGCATATCTCACTCATTATGTTTGTATATACCCATCCCCTCCTCCCCCCTCCCACTTGCCCGACACTCGATAAATGTTATTCCTATATGTCCACTTAGGTGTTGATCCGTTAATACCAATTTGCTGGTGAGTACATGTGGTGCTTGTTTTTCCATTCTTGAGATACTTGACTTAGTAGAATGGGTTCCAGCTCTATCCATGAAAATACAAGAGGTGCTATATCACCATTGTTTTTTATGTTTTAAGAAAATTTTTAATGTGTTTTGTGGCCTAAGATATAGTCCATTCTGGAGAATATTCCATGGGCTGATGAAAGAAATGTGTATTCTGCAGCAGTTGGGTGGAATGTTCTGTAAATGTCAGTTAGGCCTATTACATCTAATGTATAGTTTAACTCTACTGTTTTTTTGTTGATTTTCTGTTTGGTTGATATGTCCATTACTGAGAGTGGGTTTTACAGTCCCCTACTATTATTGTATTGCAGTATCTCTCTCCTTTTAGATTTATTAATGTGTGCTTTATATACTTGGGATCTCTGGTATTGTGAGCATGGATATTTGTAATGGTTATATCCTCTCCCTGACTTGACTCCTTTATCATTATATAGTGACCTTCTTTATCTTTTCTTACACTCTTTGATTTTTAGTCTGTTTTATCTCATATAAGCATAGCTACTCCTGCTCCTGTCTGGTTTCCAGTTGCATGGAGTATCATTTTTCCACCTCTTCACTTTTAGTCTATGTGTCTTTATAGATGAAGCGAGTTTCTTGAAGGTAGCATATAGTTGTGTCTTATTTATTTATCCATTCAGCCACTGTATGCTTTTTCAATGGAGAATTGAGACCATTTACATTTAGTGTTGTTATTGATAAATAAGGACTTACTATTGACCCATTTTGCTTGTTTTCTGGTTATTTTGAGACTCTTTCTTACTGTTTTCCTTTGTGGATAAGTGGTTATCTCTGGTAGTACATTTTAATTTGTTGCCTTTTATTTTTAGTGAATCTATTATAGGTTTTTGCAAGGTGGTTACCATGAGACTTACAAAAACATCTTATAGATATAACAAGTTATTTAAAGAGATGACAACTTACCTTAGATAACAAATAAAAGAATAGAAACATACAAGGGCAAAAACCATACAACTTCTACACTTCAACTCTGTCCACCCTACATTTTGACTCTTAATTGTCTCAATTTACATATTTTTTATATTGCCTCTCAACAGGTTACTCTAGCTATTATTGTTTTTGATAGATTTTTGTCTTTTGGGCTTTATACTAGAGTTGTGAATGGATTACACACCATAAATATAGAATATTGTGTTTGTCCATGTATTTAATTTTACCAGTGGGTTTTATACCTTGAAAAGTTTTCTTTTGCACATTAGTGTTTATTTTTCTTTCATATTGAAGAAAACACTTTAGCAGTTATTACAAGATGGGTCTGGGGGTTGTGGATTCTCTCACCTTTTATCTGTGAAAGACTTTACCCCTTCCTCAAACTTGAATGATAATTTTGCTGGATACGATGTTCTTGGATAGATGTTTTCTTTCTTTGAGCACTTTGAAAATGTCATTCCACTCTGTCCTGGCTGTATAGTTTCTATTGAGAAGTCTGTTGCCAGACAAATTGGAAATCCTTTATAAGTTATTTGTTTCTTTTCTCTTGCTGCTTCTAGAACCTTCTCTTTGTCCTGGACTTTTGAGAGTTTGATTAATACATTCCTTCGAGTGGTCTTATTTGGATTGAAGTGTTCTAAGACCTTCCTGTACCTGGATATTTGTATCTTTCTCAAGTTTTAGAAAGTTTTATGTTATTATTTCTTTGAATAAGCTTTTTATCCCTTGATCTTGTTCAGCTCCCTCTTGAACACCAATAATTCTTAGATTTGGCCTTCTGAGGTAATTTTCTATATCTTGTAGGCGGCCTTCATTCCTTTTCATTCTTTTTTCTCCTTTGTGTATTTTCAAATAGCTGATCTTCAAGCACACTGATTCTTTCTCTGCTTGATTCATCCTGCTGTTGAGAGCCTCTAAAGAGTTCTTCAATTGAGCAAATGTATCTCTCAATTCTAAAATTTCTGTTTGTTTTTTTTATTATTATTTCAATCTCTTTGTTAAATTTCTCTGATAAATTTCTGAATTGCTGGTCCATGTTATCTTGGAGATCACTGAGTTTCATTAAAACTGCTATTTTGAGTTCTTGGTCAAAGAGCTCAAAAATCACTGTCTCATTAGGGTCATAGGATTTTTGCTTTGTCCTTTTAGGGAAATCATGGTTTCCTGTTTGCTGTTGTTTCTTGTGGGTATACATCAAAGTTTTTGCATTGAAGGATTACTTATTCCAGTTTTCTCTGTGCAGCTTGTTTTGGCTTTTACTGAATGGATTTGCTTAGTCAATCTTTACTGCTCAGTCACTGCCTCCTTTTTGGCTCTAGGGTGGTGTCTTAAGCCCAGGTTTGCCTGGGCTCTAGTAAATGGTTGGAGTCTACCTGTCCCAAATGGGGGAGGTTCCAAAGGGATTATCTTGGCAGCATGGGAAGGCTGGCTAAGGGTTCATACCCAGGGGGCCCGCATAACATGCCTCCTACAGTGTGGTGCTGCTGAACAGCCACCCTGATCTGGTGTCTCCTTTGGCCAAGTTACAGAGCAGGGTTTCCAGGGCTAGGCATAGTAGTATTGCCTGTTTCTTTTGTCTCCGCTTGTCCTCATGGATATTTCTCCCTTCAAGCAATCACAATGTTTCCCCTGGGTTAAGGGAAGAACAGGTCTTTGGCCAGGGAACCCAAGGAGGTGGAGAAGCTAGTTGACCACTGTGATTTCACTTCTTCCAGTGTAGAAATCACAAATTGGGGGGAGATTTTCTGTGTGCTTGATGCTAGGCAGAATGTGGGGGGAAGGGCATCATGGATGTGGATGTCCAATTCTCCTACCATCTGCTTTGAGGTTTTCCACTTCTCTGTGGCCCTGGGAACTGTCTCATCCTACTTGAGCTTGGGGTTGTTGCTGGTAGGAAACCTTGGCCCTGTATATTTGTTTTTGTTTTTCTGCGGATGGGGTGGGGAATAAAGCCAGCTTGCCTCTGTGCCACCATTCGCCATTTTCTTGGTTGATTTATTTATTTATTTTTGTTATCCATTCAGCCATTCTCTGTCTTTTGATTGAAGAATTTAATCCATTTACACGCAAGGCAATTATTGATAAGTAAGGAGTTAATACTGCCATTTTGTTAATTGTTTTTGTGGTTGTTTTATGGATACTTTGTTTCTTTCTTCCTCTCTTGCTGTCTTCCTTTGTGATTTGATGATTTTCTGTAGTTGTATGCTTTGATTCCTTTCTATTTCTCTTTTTTGTATCTTTTACAGGTTTTTGTTTTGTGGTTACCATAAGGTTTACATAAAACAACTTATAGTTATAACAGGCTATTTTAAGCTGATAACAACTTAACTTTGATTGCATAATATAACTCTACACTTTTATTCCACTCCCCGACCTTTTATGTTATTTAAAAAATTTTTTTGGAGACAGTGTCACTCTGTTACCCAGGCTAGAGTGTAGTGGTATCAGCCTAGCTCACAGAATATTCAAATTCCTGGGTTTAAGCCATCTTTCTCTTTCAGCCTCTCGAGTAACTGGGACTACAGGCGTGCACCATCATGCCTGGTTAATTTTTTCTATTTTTAGTAGAGCTGGGACTCTCACTCATGCTCAGGCTGGTCTCGAACTCCTGAGCTCAAGCAATCCTCTTGCCTCGGCCTCCTAGAGTGCTAGGATTACAGGCGTGAGCCACCTCGCCTGGCCCCTTTTATGTTACTGATGTCATAATTTACATCTTTTTATATCGTATATCCCTTAGCAAATTATAGTAACTATCATTTTTAACAGTTCTGTGTTCTAACCTTCATACTAACAAAATAAGTGATTTACATACCACTATTATGATATTAGAATATGCCGAATTTGACTGTGTATTTACTTTCAGCAGAGAGGTTTATACTTTCATATGTTTTTGTGTTACTAGTTAGCATCCTTCTCTTTAATCTTGAATAACTCCTTTTAGCACTTCTCGTAAGACATGACTGGCCGGGCTCCACTGCGTTGCTGCAGATTCTTTAACAGGCTCTTGGGCTCTCTCTGGGCTACAGCTGTCCATGTTTGTTCTGCTGTGGGGGAATGAAGGCTGTTGCCTCCCATTCTGCCACCTTGGTGACCTGCACATATTTTCTACGTGCAGATATAACAACACCAACACACACGGGAGTCTGAATGTGTTGCTTGATTTTTGTTCTTTTCTCACCTGTGGTGCTTGCTTCCTCATGTGCTTGGTGATCTTTGATAATGAGCTCCTTGCTTGGTCTTACTCTGGGGCAGTCCTCCAGCCTGGTTGGGGATGATTTCCTCTAGAGATGCTTGGCTTCATCTTTTGCCAGTAGCCAAGGATGGTAACAAGTTGGCATCCCTTAAACTCCTGCTGAAGGTCTGCTGTCATGTTAGAATTGATTTCCAGTCTCGCTTCCTCTTCTCCACTGGCACAGACTCTACACCCTGGGGCGCTGCCACTGTCTGTCCCCAGGGCCAGCCTGTCCCTGCTGGTTGCCTGATGCTCAGGCTGCAGGTCGTAGCTTTTTTCTCTCCCCTGTCTCTGGTGAGATCAGCTATGCCTGAGAGCAGGATATTGACTTCTGCAAAGTGAATCCAGAAGCAAAACTTTGCTTTTTAGTTTTTATGTTTTGTAACTTGGCTTCTACCTCCCAGACGACATAGAGTCACAGTGGTAATACTGAGTTATCCTTCTCTTCTTGATATTTGTAGAAATAGCTTTAGGATTTTATCAGTTAAGCAGTTGTTTGCTGTGGGGTTTTGGTAAATAGTCTGTCAAACTTAGGAAGTTTCCTCCTATTTCAACTTAGTTTTTAATTCTCTAATTTGTTATTTTAACTAATTCTATCCATTGTTTTCTTAATAGTGATAGGTTCTTGTTTTCCTGGAATAAAAACAATCTGATCATCGTGTATGATTTTAATACATATTTGATTTAATGTTGTAATGGTTTATTTAGTTACTGCATCTATCTTAAGAAATGAAAATTGTTCATTTCTTTTTTGGAATAAGTTAGGAAAGTATTGAATCAAGGATATGTTAGCATTACAAATTGCCTTTAGTTTTGGCTTGGAATACTTTGACTAATATGAAAACTATCCTTATTTGAAGATGAGCTAGAATTAATTTGTAAAGTCATCTCGGCCTGGAATGCTTTTATGGGTATGGCCATCGTTTAGACATTTTAAGATTAAAATTTTAACTTTTGCCTCTGGTAAAAATGACACCCAGGTAATTAGGAGCATCAGCCCTTTTGAAGACAGCAAGAAAAGCTGGATTAAAAAATCTACTTGAAGGTATTAGGAATATAATAAAACAGTGAAGAAATACTGGCCCCAAATTTGGCAGGGCTGACAAACCGTTCTGGGCCGCTTCTCCTCCGGAGAGAAGTTGCTAATTCAGTGTGGAAAGCACTGAGAGGCTGAATGATGCTTTTTGTGAAAATGATGTGTCTTTTATCGTCTATTTTTGATATTTTCTCTTTTTCTTTGCTTTTCTACAGTTCCACCACGATGTATCTAGGTATGCATTTCTTTTACTTTTTCTGTTTGGGTTTTTCAACTTTCTTAAATCTGTGCTTAATCTCTTTTAGCACTTTGGATAAATTCTAAAGTGTTATCTTGTCCATCATTATTCTGTTTCATTAACATGTCTTGTCCAATCATTGTTTCGCCCCCGCCGTATGTATTTTCTTAACGAATGTGAAGAAGGTCTCCATCTACCTCGGACCTCCGTCTTCTGCGTCTCCCTCCCGCGTCTCCACTCTCCCAGTGCTTGGCTCTGCATCTGCTCTCCTGACCCCGCAGCTCCGTCTCACGCGCTGTTCTGCTCATCCATTGAGCTTGTCGTTTTGGTAGTTTTATTATTATTCCGTTATGACATTTGTACTTGGTATCTGTCTTAGCCATAGTTCCCGAATGACACGGGTTGAATTGCGTTTTCCCCAAAAAGATGCGTCGAGGCCCTAGCCTGCAGTTTCTCAGAATGCGATCTTATTTGGAAACAGGGTCTTTACGGAGGGAATCAGGTTCAGATGGGGTCATTGGGGTAGACCCTAATCCCACACGACTTGGGGTCTTTCTTTGCAAAAAGGGGAAATTTGGACATGGGCAGGCGTCGAGGGAAGAGGATAGAAACACACAGGTGAGAACGCAGGTGGGGACAGAGGCGGGGACTGGAGCGAGGCAGCCACCAGCTGAGGAACACCTGGGGCCGCCGCGGCGAGAGGCGGGAAGGGTCTTCCCTAGAGGCCTCGGAGGGAGCGCAGCCGGCCTGACACCTCGATTTTGGACTTCGGCCTGCAGAACTGCGAGAGGATAAATTTCTGTTGTCCTGAGTCCCCCAGCTGTGGCACGTTGCAGTCGTCCTGGGAAACGAATCCACCCAGAAGGCAGAGCGTGAGGCGAAGGGGCAGCACTCCTACTTTATCAGAGGGTGACGTCTGGGGAATCGGGAGTGAGGGAAAAGCAGTGGCACAGGACATGACAGGGACAGGGCTGGGGGCGAGTGTGACTGATTGCTTGTTCTCATAGACACGTCTTCTCAGAGGCTGTGAAACGACAGATTATCAGCATGTTCTGTTCAGGAGGAGGAACAGGGAATAATTTATTTACCTGTCAGTGTCCAAATGTCACTTATCAGTGGTCCACCCCTTTGGGGACATTGACTCCCTCACACTATTGGGTTGCACATCTGTGCACTGCGCAAGTCCTGGGGCTTTTCATGCCTCGTGGGAACAGGGAAGGACTAGGGTAGGAGACAAGTGATGTCTAGCAGGGGCATGACATGAAGTACCGCCGCGTGGCACCTATGCGGAGTCAGGTGGCACCATGGAGAACTGGTGACCATGGTGGCAGCTGAAGCAAAACAGATGGCTGCTACGGACTGCATGTTTGTGCTCCTCCAAATTCGTACGTCGAAGCCCTTGCTGCCAACGGCAGATGATTGGGTTTAGATGAGAGTGTCAGGGTGGAGCCCCCACGGTGGGATTAGTGCCCTTATAGGACTGGAACCCTCTCTCTCTGCCTCTCGAGGACGACACAGCACAGAGTCACCAGGAAATAAATCAGCCAGACCTTGACTGTAGACATCTCAGCCTCCAGAACTGTGCGAAACACATGTCTATTGTTTAAGCCACCCAGTCTACAGCATTTTGCTGTGGTTACCCAGGGCGACTAAGACACGGCCACGGGCTCTTAGGACGGGCGAGACCAAGAGAGTCTGCCCAGGTCTTAAGAGGTACTGGATACAATTTACCTCTTCCCTCCCTCCTCCCTCTTGTTCTCTCTCTCTTTCTTTCACAGTTTTCAGATCTCTGCCAAGATGATCAATCTTGTCTTTTATCTCCATAAACAAAGAGTAAATTTTAATATCTGGGTGTCTGTGGGCTCGTTACTATTTTGTCTTGCTTTCTCACATGTTCGTCTTGTCTTTATGCGTCCTGTGTCACAGACCTGGTATTTGCCACCCCACAGAGAGATGCAAGGTGTAGGGGGTGGGAGGTGCTCGCGGGCTGTGTTAGACCCGTGGCTCCTCTCTCCCTGGAAAGGCGGGGAGGTGTCGATGTCAAGAGGGAGCCCCCACTGCTGCAGATCTGAACTTGAGGTCACTAGGACTTCTCCCAAACTCCTGCACTGAGGAGACTCAGACGCGGGCCCCAGCTCCTCAGGTGAAGTCAGCAGATCCGCTCATGGAAACGTCTGCATTCGAGGCAAAGGGAAGGGCCCGCCAGAAAGCATCACCTCTTACCCTGGGCCTGGCAGCAAGGACGAGGACAGTATTGGAAATCCCGTCATCTGAAAAGCAGCTGCGGCTGGCTGGTGGAGAGAGGTGTCTCGTTCCAGCCCCTCCGTCTGGAAATGTTGGTCAGAACCAAACCCGCTCAGCAGGCAGAAGACCAAGGCTTGGAGCTCCCAGGCGAAGGTTGCTCACGAGGAGAAACAAAGAGGACGCGGTTATAGCTCAGCAGCAGCTGCACGGCAGGTCGTGCACAATGAGGGGGAAGAACAAAAATTTTCCAAATCATCAAGATTGGACCTCTCGCGTGTCGAGTCCCAGCTCGCTTCTTAAATCTCAAGCGAATCCCAACTTTGCCGGAGCCACGTTCAGTGAGCCGCCGTCACCGCGCTCTTGCCAAACCGCCGGGCCACTGCCTTCCCCCTTCCTGGAATCCTTCAGATGAGGAAACATGACATTTCCGCTGCAAACCTTACTTAAAGTGCAGGTATGAAATAAGATAAAGTACTAATGCTTAAAGGTAGTTATGTCTGTGGATAGTTGTCAATTGGTCTGAGACAAATGCTAGGGCATTAGTCTATGTGTGTAGAACTGCTGATTAACATAAAAGCATGTGTTTTATATGTTGTGTGCCCTGTGATGCAATGGTAGTATCAGTGCAAGTTAAAGTGATTAAATTGATAATTGTACTTGAATAATAAGTGTTCTCAGTTGATGAAGTGAAAGCATTCAAATTTAGATGCGGGAAAAGGCAAAGGAATCAACTTTTTCTGTTGTTTGTTGGGGAAAATAGTAATTTAAGATTATCATTGATGGATTGGTATATTGTTGAAAGTGAGTGAGTCAGATTATAAGCACCGAGCTAAGATATACACGAATTGAGAACTAGTTGAACGTTTGAAAGTTTAACATACTAGAAACGCCCACGCCGGTAATGTGCCAACAACATGATGCACTGCCAAAAGAAAATGTGAAGTTTTCTTAATAGTCGCATTTTAGTAAACCGCAGTGGTGACTATGTAAGGGCACTTGGGGTTGTTAGAAGGAGGCACAGTGGACCCCAGTGGCCGTGCTGGGCAGAGGACAGGTGTCTGCCAACAAATGCACCAACACCACTTTTTATAGAAAGAGTATTTAGTACTTATTCAGTAGCTTCCAGAATACATTTCTGTATTGTGGCACTGTACAAACCATTCTGACGGTGATCTGGCCGCATCGTTCTTGCACATCTTGCTCAAAGTGGGGAACTGTAAAATGTGAATGTTTTAAGTATCTGGGGAAAGAAAGAGCCATACAAATGCATGTAGTAAACTTATAGCAAATATAAAGTTTTCCTTGATTTTATCACACAAAATAGAATATTTTAGCATGCATTTGCTGAGTGTAAGAAGATGGGCTGTTTTTTATCCTATGGCCTAATTTTAAATAATAACAAGATAATTTGTTTTTAAAGTTTGCCCTTGTGCTAAGGTGCTGGTGTATGTGTTACAATTGGTTTAATTGTAAATTATGTTTCAAGGTAAATACTAGTGTAATAAGTTTTACATTATAGCTAAAAAGGTTTAAGCTACTAAAACACTTCCTATTTTTAAGAGACGTAAAATGCAGTATGGCAGCATTTTTTTTTTTTCCTTCATTAAGCCTAAAGATTAACTATTAAAGGGTCTTTCCAACATTAAAGATTCACTTTGGCTTTTACCAATTCATATAACCCATGATACAAAGACAGTTTAATATAAGGTGCTATCGGTTTTTGTTATTTGTTTGGTCAAGAATAAGTACGACTTAGGGGACCACTTTATGCAAAAGATGCAATCTCTTGCATAATACCTTCATAACATGTTTTACCAACCTTAAGGGTAAATGATAAATGTAACAGCTAACGCAATAGCAAGTTAGAGTAAAAAAGTGTGTGAGTTAATTTAAAAATTCTGATCGTTAATACCCTATTTTCTAATTTGGCATCTTTTTTTGATGTTTATCAGCAGAATGGCTAATTTGTATTTCTCCAAATAGATTCAGATGAAATAATATGGCCCAGGTCAAATATTTATATTTTAAAGACAAGTTTATAGTACTTAATGTATATAATACAAATTTGAAGAATGAAAGTGAAAAATAAAATGGCCTCCCCCCTCAAAAAAAGAAGAAACAAGATGTAGGACGTTTCCCTGCAGATGTGATTTCGGTTTGCTCGGCCGGGCACCAGGGGGCATCAGAGCTCTATGGATGCCTTAGTCCAGCCAGCTTCGCTTCCCCACCCAAAGGGCTGGAAGCTTCTGGATTGTCCCTACTTACATCAAGTCCCCTGGTCCCCACACAAAGCAAGGGAGATCTCGGGGCCTAGTGTTGGTGGGTACTGGACCCCCACCCCGTTTCCTTACGCTTACAGCACATTTTCAGCAGAACTAAAGGCAGTCAAAGGCATTAGACAGTGTCTTTAAAGTGCTGCAAGAAAAACAGCTGCTGAACTAGGATTTTCTATGCAAAGAAAATATCCTTCAAGACTAAAGACAATATGAAGACATTTTCAGATGGACAAGTTTGGCATGAGAAGCAGCACAATAAAGAACTATTCACAGGTATTCCTCAGGCAAAAGGGTGAACCCTGATGAAAGATTAGAGACGGAGGAAGCTATAAAGAACAATTACAGCAGTAAATCTACAGGTAAATCTAAATGAATATTTGTAGCATAGGAAACAGTAACATGTTGGGTTAAACGTCTGAATAGAATAAAAATTGATGGCAACTTTGGCATACAATTTGTGAGAGGATAGATAGATTTAAAATGTTCTAAGATTTTCGCATCATTCATAAACGTATCATTTAATATTAGACTTTGATATAAGTCCAGAAACATGTTATAATAATCTCTAAGGTAACTACTAAAAGAAATACTGAAAGACTGCATAACTTCTAAGCTCATAGAGTAAAACATGGAATAATAAAAAATTATTCTCCAAAAATGGTAAAAGAGAGAAAAAGAAATATAGATCAAGAGGAAAAGTATAAAGAACTTATTAGGCCGGGCACGGTGGCTCACGCTTGTAATCTTAGCACTCTAGGAGGCTGAGGTGGGCGAGTCGCTCAAGGTTAGGAGTTCGAAACCAGCCTGAGCAAGAGCGAGACCCTGTCTCTACTAAAAATAGAAAGAAATTAGCTGGGCAACTAAAAATATATATAGAAAAAATTAGCCGGGCATGGTGGC
>CAUYPO010027562.1:0-15238 GCA_963574435.1 Cheirogaleus major | reverse complement strand
ATATAGCACCTCTTGTATTTTCCTGGATAAAGCTGGAACCCATTCTACTAAGTGAAGTATCTCAAGAATGGAAAAACAAGCACCGCATGTACTCACCAACAAATTGGTATTAACGGATCAACACCTAAGTGGACACATAGGAATAAATTTATCGGGTGTTGGGCGGGTGGGAGGGGGGCGGAGGTGATGGGTACATACAAACATAATGAGTGAGATGTGCAACGTTTGGGGGATGGTCACGCTTGAAGCTCTGCCTCGAGGGGTTGGGATGGGCAATATTCATAACCGTAATATTTGTACCCCCATTATAGGCTCAAATAAAAAAAAAACTGAGTTTAATACCAAGCCTTTGACATTTATTGAGAGAGTTTGGTCATCCCATTTATATTCTCTGAGTCCAACTTTCTTCTTTTATAAAATGGAGATAAGAGATAATAATAGTATCTAATATTAATCATCATCCATTGAGGGATTATATTGGTTGAACCCAGTGCTGAGTACCTCACTAGTTTGAGTGTCCATTAGAAGTCTATGTTATCTTCCTTGTAGCACTACCTGAGACACTAAGAACATAGACTTTCAAGACATAAGCCTTGGGATTAAAATTCTCCAAGCTCTGCCATATACATTCAGGTGGTAAGATGTCTTTATTATAGAATGTCTTTTGCTCTTTTGGGTAGATGCCTAATAGTACTATTGCTGGGTTGAATGGTATTTCTATTTTTAGCTCTTTGAGGTATGTGCAAAATCTTTTCCACAAAAGTTGCACTAATTTGCTTACACCAGCAGTTTAAGAGTGTTCCTGTCTCTCCACATCCTCACAAGCATTTGTTTTTTGGGAATTTTAGATATAGGCCATTCTCACTGGGGCTGTGTGATATCTCATTTTGGTTTTGATTTGCATTTCTCTAATGATTAGAGATGTTTAGAATTTTTTATATGTTTGCACACCATTATTCTGTCTTCTTTGGAAAAGTTTCTGTTCATTTCCGTCGCCCATTTCTTTATGGAGTTGTTTAAATAAAAAGAAAAAAAAATAACAAAAAAATTAACCTAAATAAATAAAATTCTTCAATCTGTAATCTTAACTGTTTTTGGCTGTAAATTGGGGCATTTTAATTTACTCTCTGTACCTTAGTGGGTTCATCTTTGAAATGGTGACTAAACATAATAACAACTACTTCACAGAGATGTGGTGAAGATAAAATGAGCTAATATATAAGCATATGTAAATCAGTTCCTGCCTCACAAATACAGTAATTTATAGAAAAGTAAGCAATTTTCATTATTACAAACTACATGTACAAACTTTATTCATTGCCTTTCTATTGAAAAAAAGAAAGTGATTTTAAAGAGATAAATATTGCAGAAACTTCTCCCAGAGTGTTGCCTTTCTTTGTATCAGATGAGTAAAGGTACTGTCTGCCTTTATTTCTGGCTGCCTTTTAGGATTTTGTACAGTGAATACCTTTGCAAGATATACTCTCTCCCTTTAGGATAAAAAAGCATTTTACTTACTGCCTATTAAATTAACAGTAAGTGTCATGTTTATCCATGCTCAGGTAGGTTCATGGGCCATTATAAAAAATTTGGATTTCCTATGCTTGGGGTTCCTCTTCTATAATGCAATTCACTGCTTTGAAGCTTATTGGAATTGGCACAAATACTAATTCTCTGGCTACTGCTGTTTCTATGTATGATAAACTACCCTTTGTCTCTGATCCAGGACTCTCATGCCTTCTGCCAGCATTCATAAAACTAAATAGATTAACTTGTTAACTTTCAAGTAAAGTCTCAGATCCTTCACAGTTCTTGTAAGGTTTGACAAAATTACTGATGGAAAATACATTTCCAAAAGAAGAAAAATGAAGGTGTTGGGGCCACTTAGCAGGATTTGAGAATAGTCCATGAGAATATGTAGTAAATATGTCAACCAAATTCTGTAGTCAATTACTGCACAATAAATGGTCCTTCACTCATGCTGCTACAGAGGAAGAATTGAGGAGGTGATTGCAGGCTATAACCAAGAAGTGGGTTCAAAGGCAGCTGTTGGAATATGTCCTGGTTACTATTCATACTTCTGTGGATGTAGAAATTTCTTGACCAATTTGGTGATCAGCCTCAAGTCCAAATAATTATAAAAACTATCATTAAGCTTTATTTTTTTTAAATTTTTTTTTTCCTGAGGCATAATCCCCCCCACTTCAGTCAACATTTACAGACACACATCTATGTTGAGTAAGAAAAGAGGAAAATTTGTGACTTCTGTGAGCAAAAACCAGGCAAATTCATTACAATTTTGACTGATTAAATTAGGAGATGAGGGGTAGGACAGATTATTCTTGTTAAGGAGGAATTGAAACAGCTGGATTATCTTAAAGCTTAGCCCTCCTGCAGTCTATTATGACAAACTTAGGTCCATTCAAATAGCACAGTGAATTGTCTCAGAGGGTTTTTTGTTTGTTTGTTGTTGTTTGTTTGGTGTTTTTTTTGTTGTTGTTTTTTGTTTTGTTTTGTTTTGTTTGCAGTGGGCCCTGTCTACTATAAGGGAGATTTGGTCTTGCAGGGATGATTTCCCATAGACAAAAATACTCTTTTGACAAATCATAGAAATTGATTTGTATTCAGGCTTTTATTGTCCCACAATGGTTTACAATGCTGATAAAGGCAAACCACTGGAAAATGAAAAAAGGACTGTCTTATTCTACTCAAGCTGCCATAACAAAATGCTACAGATGGGGAGGCTTAAACAACAGAAATTTATTTTCTCACAGTTCTGGATACTCAACATTTTTTATCAAGATACCAGCAGATTTGCTTTTTTGGTAAGGACTCTTACTGGCTTATAGACAGACACCTGTCTTAATGTGTCCTCACATGGCCTCAGTGCATCCAAGCAGAGAGAACAAGCTTTCTGACATCTCTTCTTTTAAGTACACTAATTCTAGGGGATTTAAGCCCCACCCTTATGACCTCATTTGAACTTAATTACTTCCTTCAGCACCCCATCTCCAAATTCTGAAAACATAGTAAATTCACAGGTCTTCAACATATGAATTTTGAGGGACCACAAACATTAGATCACAATAACCCACAGAATTATGAGTACATTTTAGTCATAAGCCCTATAGCCTTGCAAAAAATCTCCTAACCCTTATATTGAAACCAGACAAATATTTACGAGAACAGTATAGCTGATGTATCCAAAATTAAGGTGGACTCCTTAATCCACTGCTTAAAACCACTGCTGTGCAAATCAAGCCTAAGAAAGTCCAACGTCTGGTTGAGGTCCAGCAGATGCCCTACCACTTGAAAGCAAAAGTAAATGTTTTTTGCTTAATGGTGAGGAGTAACTCCTTCCCTCTATGCACCATGATCCCTTTATCTAGCTCTAACATGAACATAGTTGTTATGAGAATAACTATGATTAGAGCTGGGATCAAGGATTCCCCTATAAGATGGAGTTCACAGTAGGGAAAGGAAGTGGACATTACCCTATCAGTGGGGCACTTTCTGATTAATTATTGTATCGTTGTGTCCTTCAGTGCTAAATATATAATTGCAATGTACATGTGTATACTGTAAATGTTCATAAAGACCAGAGAGCTATCGCTATAAGGAAGAACTTCAGGGAGAGATGTGCTAATGAGAGAATATGTATTTGAGTTACTCCTTGAGCACCCATGCTATATTCTGATAGCGAATAAGTCAAAATAAAGTGTTAGTGCCCTAAATAAGACTACCTTTGCTTATATAGGGGAAATTCCCAGGATAATTGACTTATTATTTATGTGTGTAGTACGGAAAATTTTGTCTATAAAGAAATCCTCCAATTAGGAATGATAGCAGGAAGTGTGTCCCCAACTTTAGCTTAGGTGGTCAAAGATACTACCTCGCCCCTGGAAGGCATTCTAGTCATTCTCAACTCACCTACCAGTGTTGTTATGGATGATAAAATTGTCCTGGACTTCCTTCTTACTGTGTAAGCTGAACTGTACAAAATTACTAATGTAACCTGCTTTATCTAGATTAATACACAAGAGAAGTGGAAACATCAATACAAAAACATAAGGAGGAAGCTACCTGATTTGTTAAGGTAGACCCCTCATGATTTGTGAAATTTGTTCAGTTATTTGAATTTGGAGCCTTGTTTGAGGTCCTAAATAGGACATATCTGAGGTCAATACTGAAGATTGGTCTCATCCTGCTCTGTGCAGTGTTATTGGTAGCAAATTTAATTAAAGACTATATGAGACAAATCGAATGGATTTGGTCCCACTCTGTCAATAACATTAATCCCACAGGCCAACGTAATTATGGGGAAATTCGCTAGAAACCAAGACTATAGAAACGAGGAGTGGATATTGCTGAGCAATGATTCTCCATGGTTCTCTCATGTTTCCACACACTTGTAAGTAGAGACATTGACTGTTTGTGCTCAGGACTATCTTTTCAAGAATGGCTGCATAGGAAACTTCCTTACAAAATAGGGATAGTAGCTCCCTGCAGAGACAATGACAGTTTTGCTTAGAGTTCAATATAATAAAAATAATACCTGCCTCTATGGTTTAGCATACAGTATAAGAGATATGGTTTCCTAAGTGAGGGATTTTTTCCTCCTGTAACACAATCTAATGAATGTGCAGATATTATATGACCTGTCTTTATGTCACCCTATAGGGACTGAGGTTCAGAACACCAGTGCAACTGCTGATACTCTCCAGCTGCTGCTACTTCTGTGAGTAATAAATTGTTCTTTGTCTCTGACTCAAGAGTTTTGTTTTTCCTTCCAGCTCCACAAAACTAGGGAAGGCTAACTTGTTAGCTTGCAAGTGGGATAAAATCTCACACTCTTCACTCTTCTTGATATAAAATATAATATCTAAAAGGCATGAACTAAAACTCTGTCATTACATAGTATAGCACCATGGTTATCAACATGGAATTTAAAGGTAGATTGCCTGAGTTCCTTCTACTTACTTACTTCATGATATGGAGCAAGTTTCACCTCCCTTCTTTGTCTTAGGTTTTGTGGTTGGGAGGAATCTAAGATGGAACTCAAGATTTCTGCCCCCTAGTACATTTTTCCTATTTAATCCCTTCCTTGAATGTGGGAGAGATCTGTGAATATAATGAGATCTTATTCCCATGATTGGTTGTATTCAGGTTAATAAGAGGAGATCACTCTGGGTGTACTTGACCTAACCAGGTGAGCTATTTTGAAGATAGTCTCAGAGTTTGGAAAAAGATGTCTGTTACATTGTTTTGGAGCAGTAATAGATATTTTCCTTTTGGGCTGATGGAAGAAAAGCAAATAGCCATGTTGCAAACTGTCTATGGAGAAGGGCAGTCACTAAAGTTGAAAGTCTTAGTCCGACAACCACAAAGTATAGAATTGTCAACACCTGAATGAACTTAGAAAAGAACCCTGCACTCCACATGAGAACCACTACATGGCTGGCACCCTGCTTTTCACCATGTGAATCCTAAGCAATGGATCCAGCCATGTCAGCCTGGACTCCTGGCCTTCAGAAATTCTGAGATAATAAATTTGTAATTTTAAGCTGCTAAATTTGTGGAAGTTTGTTGCACAGCATAGAAAACAACCATGGTTTTCTGATATCCTAAAAATGCAGTTAAAAGCAGTATTTGCCTCATAAGATCCCTGGGAGGATTAAAGGAGTAAATACACATTAAAATGATTTCATAAGAGCTTGGCCCACATTAAGAGCTAAATAAAGGCTGGGTCTTATGATTATATGTGTTCGCTTTAAGCTTACTAAATTTTGTTTTTATATCCTAATAATTCTAATTGGGGGCACCAGGATATACCAGCTTTTCACTTACATAAGAAAATAATCATAAATTCATCAAATCATTTATAATACACTGTGAAGACATTTGGGTACATGGAAAATGTTAAGTGGAAAAACTATTTTTGCTTCTTGCAAGCTTCCTGGAACTCTCCAAAGCAAGCACATGCTGAACATGGCCCAATGCAAACTGTGAAGTAGGCAAAGCTGCTCCTTTAGTTTCCAGACCTCCGCATTTGCCTCACCACCTTTTTAAGCTTTTTATATAGATATATTTCCCACGCATATGCATAATTTTAAATACATGCATAAATGTAATAAAAATATAGGTGTTTCATTGCAATTTAATTTAGCTCTGCTAGTTGCGGGTTTGGCCTTTCCCTTCCTATCACTTTGCCACCTCCCCTAAATGACTTCACTCTCCTCAACATATGTTTACCTACAATCATGAAACAAGTAATATGCATCCTGCTACACACACACACACACACACAGATACACACACACAGAAAAAGGAAGGTTGTTCGGACATGTTTTTAAAATGTATTCAAACTATGCATATATTTTATTAAAAAATAAAATTCTCTATATGTATATATGTATTGATGCATACACACAAACACATTTATATGTACTTCATGTATCTTGCTCTTTTAAATACCTCATAAAAATACCTTCATGCATCTTCAAATCTCTTCTCTATACTTTATTTTTAATGTTCATTGCCTTGCCTCAATAAAGCAGACCCCACCCTTCTTATGATCATGCTCTTAGGCCATGTGTACTGGGGTGGGATTGCATGTGTGGGCAGCATCATGGGAGGAGGGAGGAGGTGGAAAAGTGGGTGGGAGGCTCTCCTGGAGTTCTGTGGGCTGTGCTTACCTCATGATGAGGAGACATCATTGTCAATTAAGTGGTATCTTCAGAAGCTCACCAGGGGGTTTTCAATCTGGGAACATGTATACTCTCTAGGTCTTCTTTAGACAGCAACTGTGGAAGTGATGAAATATGTGGTCCTCATGACCGTACTGCAGCCATGAATCTCTTGACTTGGCCAGTCAGTGACTCTGATTTCTAGATCTAGCCACTTATTGGAATTGAGGCATGGTTATCTAGTAGCCCCAGCCATAATGAAAATGTAAGTCAGAACTTTGTTTGCATCTAGGTAAAACAGAAACATCAGCACTGGGATAGCAGGATGCTAGTTAGCTACTACTGACAGAGATCAAGTTTCTTTTCCTGTTTAAAATCTTTTAAAAAAAAGCTGTACGAGGTTATAAAGAAATGACTAATAATTATTTCTCATATGGCCTAAGAAATCAATTGCAAGAAGGAGTGATGGGATGGAATACAGATCTTCATCTCAGAGCAAGCGTTTGCAATTGTTATGGATTAAATTGTGTCACCCAAGATTTATATGTTGAAGTTCTAATCCCCCTACCTCAAAATGTGGCCTTATTTGGATATAGGGTCTTTACAAACGTAAGCAAGTTAAAATGACATCATTAGGGTAAGCCTTAATTCAGTATGACTGATGTTCTTATTTAAAAAAAAAAAAAAAAAACTTTGGAGACACAAACGCACACAAGGAGAACAATATGCAAAGAGACACAGAAAGAATAAAGTACCTACATGCCTAGAAAGAGAGGCCTGTAACAGATTCTTCCCTCACAGCCCTCAGAAGAAACCAACCTGGCCAACATTTTGATCTTGGAATTCTAGCTTCCACAACCATGAGAAAATAAATTTCTGCTGTATGTAAATTGTGGTACTTTGTTAGAGCAACCCTAACATAGTGATACAGCAACTTTTGACACACAAGCCAAATCTGGTCCACCACTTTTATTTGCTAATAAAGTTTTGTTGGAACACAACACAGCCATTTGTGTAAATATTGTCTAAGGATACTTTTGCACTGAATGGAATAATTGAGTGGTTGTGAACTGAGACCATGTGGTCCACAAAGCCTAAAATATTTATTATCTGTGCCCCAGACACAGAAGTCTAATCACGCCATCTTCCGTCACCAAGAAGTCCCAGCATCCCAAATCAGTTACCCTCAGCCAGACTTACACTCTCACACCTCCCTGGGTAAGACTCAGTTCCTCCACAGGTTCTTCTCTATAAACCTTCAAAGATACTTTTTGTATCCAAGTACTTACCAGTTAGAACAAACTTCTATACTGTCAAACTCCTGCCTGAATGTTCCTTTATCTCTTGCACAGATGGCCAGCTGGTCATGTCCTCTGTTGCTTTCCCACATATTAACGAATGTGGAGGATGTGCCACACAATATTCTAAGCACTCTACATATGTTAGAGAACTTGTTCTTCACAACAACTTTATAAGATAGGTACTACTATTATTCCCAAATTATATTTAAGAAATCTGAGGCACAGTGAATTTGCTTTTAGGTCACACAGTCAGTGCCACATTCTGTGAGAAAGCCCAGCTACTAACCCAGGCAGTACACGATGCGCTACACTCTTAATTGTTCTGATATAGTTTTTTTTTTTTCTTCTACACCATACCCAATGCAAAGGCTGGAAGTAGGATAATTATACTACTTGCTCATGGCTACCAGCTGACTATTTCTCTTTTCTTACCCCTCAAAATTCGTAACTCCAGACATTCTCGGCCGCCATCCCCGCCGCGCTGACGTCTGGGTAGAGCCTCCGCCCCGCCCCTTCCTGTCCTCCCGAAGGACGTACAGGGCTTCCCACAGCGCAGCCAAGGCTCCAGGCCTGCGCAGGCCGCTGTGTGGCACCCCCTGGCGGAGCTCTCCACAGAAATGTGAGCACTGAGGCGGCGGGGCCCCAGGTGACAGAGGGGCAGGACTGTGACAGGCTGAGGGCGCTGAGGAGGTGGGACGTGTGGAGAGCGTGGGCCGGGCAGGAGGTGGGCTGAGGAACCCGAGGGGCAGGGCCCTGGAGGAAGAGGGGTGGCAGCCCATGAGGACTAAGGAGCAATGATGTAGCCAGGATGTTTGGGTCTAGTATTCACTGCTTTCTTGACTTAGAGGCTGTCACTGAGGCTTCTGTAGTCCCATTCCTTCTGGTCTTACTAAAAGAGTTGAGAGACGGTCTGTGATTTTAGCTCTTGATTCCAAACAAGCAAACGCATTTTCAGGGCCAGGTTGTCACCCCTTTGGGAAGAAAGATCCTAGTGACTTGTACTTAGCCTCGTCATAGTGTGACTGTATCTACAGTTATCGTTCTCATGGTCTCGAGCTGGTAAACCAGAGGACAGTGCGATTTTGTTCTTTTCCCTGTTGGTTCTGCAACTGATTGCACAGGTGCAACCATTTCCCCCTCTCCCGTTGTGTCCCTACTTTCCATTGTATTTCACAATGGGCTTTGAGCCCCTAGAGAGACCTTGGAGTTTGGGTTTGTTTAGAAACAGGATCAATTTCAGAACAATTAAACTGTTGCTACTATCAACCTCTTTTAAAATGAATGGAATAAATTGCTAACAATGGGCTATAGCTGTTCCATAGGAAAATGTGGCTCCTGCAGTAACCTCCCTGTAAGCAACCCTAGCATTTAACATAATACCTTTCACATAGGTATTCAATACATGTTTTGATGATCTGCATTCAGCAGCCTTCTGCTGTTAGCAATTTTTGAGAGCATATTATTAGCGTTTGGCAAATAATTGCTTGTGTTGCGTAGCACTATGTATTTTTCAAAGGATTTTATCTACATTATTAAATATTAGCCTTTGGTTTTTGTAGCACTTAATCCAAAAACCAAAGGCTAATATTTAATAATGTAGATAAAATCCTTTGAAAAAAAATATATGGGATCATTTCTTTGTGACATATATATATATCTATATATATATAATTTAATTATCCCATTCACAGTTGAGGACACTTTAGCTCAGTTTAATCGCCTTCCCTGAGATACTCAGCTAATACGTAGAAGAGCCACGGTTTCAACTTAGATCTGTATGATTCCAAAGTTCTTCTTTCCAGGCAAACCTCACAGTAATACTCTGAGGTAACCTAGAAAGGTGCTCTCCATTTCATAGCTAAGAAAACTGAGTCTTAGAGAAGTTAGGTAATCTCAAGGTGACATACCCATTGAGTAGCAGAGCCAGGAAAAGAACTGAGGTTTATTAGCATCTGTAATAGCATTATTTTTGCTACATAGTAGAGACTCCTTAGTGCAGGTTTAATCCCTCATCTGAATGGCTTGGGGGCAGAAGTGTTTTGGATTTTGGATTTTAGAATATTTTCATTATATAATTACTGGGTCTACATCGCTTATCCAAAAATCCAAAATCTGAAATGCTCCAGTGGACATTTTCTTTGAACCTCATGTTGGTGCTCAGTTTTGAATTTTGGAGCATTTCAGATTTTGGAGTTTTAGATTAGGGATAGTCAACCTATATTTGTTACTTGATAGAACCATCAAGGCTGAAGGCGTCTGTGACTGGATATTAGTTTATAGGTCTTAAGTGCCTTGTGTTTTTCAGGTTGTGGCATCAGCTGATACTTCAGGTGCTTAATTTTGAGCAGGATCTGTGCTTTGTCCAAGGAGATGGTCTCATTAAGGTAAATAATTTACTTTGTTATATCAGACTATATGAATGTGCTCAAGGACTTTTTAAAATAATATATAGGCTTTATGATAATAATGTTATACCTATTCAACAATCATTTTATGGCAGGTACTGTTCTAAGTGCTTTACATATATACTCTTTTATTATTCATAACAATATTGGGAAATAAGTACTACTTTTACCTCATTTTTTGATGTAGAAGCAGATATAAGAATTTAAGTAACTTACTATAGGTCACAGGTAATAAGTGACAGAAAAAGATTTAAATACAGACATTGTAAAATTCTAGCATAAAATACTGTACAATACTGTTAAATTCTATCATAAAATACTATCTTATAGCATGCCCTAGAATCTTATTGTTTATAGGCTTTTTTATTTTTGAGTACCCTACTTTTGGAAAACTGTTATGCAAAAATTAAAAGTTCAAAACCAATTAGGGGATGTGTAGGATATAGAAGAGGATTACTATAGGAATCTTTTAGATTAACTTCCATCTCTCTCCTTGCCCACAGACACATGCACCACACACTCACACACAAAATCCTAACTCCTAACATTTACATAAAATCAAACTATATCACTGGTACCCCTTTTATATTCTGTTCTCATCTGACCTCCTTATCTCTACCCTAAATATAGCTTTACTCATTTGTCTTTGAGTGCTTTTGTCATTCTTACCTAGTTAGAAATCTAAGCTGGTTAAGCCCAACTCTTAATGCATCCAGTGATTGTATTTGAGTACTCCATCCTCACTTCACTCACGGGTGGCCCAGAAAGAAAGCCTTGAAGGAAAATACTGCCCAGTAATCAGAATATCAGGTGATGCAATTTATTGTCCACTTAGTGTGTGAAGAGAGATGACTTGGTGTGTGAATTTATACCAATCCATGAGTAATAGTTAAAATGTTGTCCAGTTGGTCAGGAATTTGAAAAAAAAAATCACTAGAATATGGATGGCCAGGAGGTCTGAAGGACAAATAGGACTCATTTTGTGAATGTCAGTGAGCATATTTCCTCAACCAACCTGGTACTTGCTCAAAGGGCCTATGGTTCCAAAGGGGCTTGGTTGGCAGAGGTAGAGGCTTCAGATGGGCTATGATTTGTCCTTTTCCTCATTTAAACAGATTTGACTATATGCTGGGTGATCAGCCTACCAACATCAGAAATCAAAGCTAAACTGAAAATATGGATCTAGCATGTATTTATACCTGTTAGGACAAGAATCTACAACCTTTCTCTGCAAATAGATAGTAAATATCTTAGGCTTTGTGGACCACATTGTCTCTGTTGCTGCTACTGAACTCTGCCATTATAGCCCAAAGACAGCCATAGACAGCATGTAAATGAAGGAGTATAGCTGTAATCCAACAAAAATTTAGTCACAAAAATAGAGACAGGATTGGAACCAAAAGCTGTAGTTTGTAATCCCTGCCCTAAGAGTATCATTCAACAACCTGGTGACCAGATGATTGATTACATGTGCCCTCCCACCAAGAATGAGATAGAACTTTCCTTTAAACGTGCAGACAACTAAGTGTGGTATGGATTTTTCTCTCCTCATGCAGTGTTTCTGCCATCTCTACCATTTGTAGATTTATGCCACCATTTGTGGCATCACCATGATATTTCACTCAATATCACCTTTAACAATTATCAATTTAGAGGGAAGACTGTGAGAAATAACCTTATTCCCACAGAATTTCCTGGTGATATCATGTGCTCCTTCATCCAGAAGCAGCTACCTTGATGAAATTGGAAAGGAAATTTCAGCTCTAAATCACCACAAATTCTCAATGGCTTTAAAAAAAATCATTTTTTTTCCTAGATAAGGATCTGGTTGGCTATCTATGGATCTGCAGTTGTTTCCTGGCTTGTTTATGCTTAGGTGGGTTCCAGTATAGGATTGCTCCCCATGTATCTCATATAAAGGTCTAGTCTGAAGGAATAGCAGTTACTGCGTACATGTTCTTCTCATGGCAGGAATGTAATGGAGTGAAAAGGAATACATGCCGTCTCTTAAAGACTCTGTTCTGCACAGAATCGGCACAGTCACTTCTGCCCATATTCTATCCATTAAAGAAGTCACTGGGTCAAGCCTAAAGTTAGACTGCTGGAAAATATATTGAGCCTTGGCAGGGAGGAAAAGATAGGAGGAGAAAACATTGAATATTTGCTAAAATAATCTAATCTTCCAGGGACCAGCTGAAAACTTAGAGTACTGTCTAAGGCATATTGCCTGGTGATAGTGAATCCTAGAGTATATGAAATATGTACTAACCCCGTGTTCAGTAGATGGCCTTAGCTCCCCATAGCAAGAATGAATGGATTGGGGAACCAAGCAGGAGAGTCAGAATTGACTACTCTCTTCCTATCACGAAAGAACAGAGTTCAAGAGTTTTTGCTTATAGTGTTTAAACCTCAGGATTAATGAAGTAAACACTAGTGTCTAAGAGAGGATTACTTCTACCAGGGACTCCTGTCAGAGTTCCAGTGAATTGGAAATACAGACAACCCTTAGCTGCTTTGGGTTCTTTGTGCCAGTGAACCAACAGCCAAAGAAGAGTATCACTGTATGATCTAGTGAACTTGACCTCAATTATCCAGGGGAAATTTAGTTACTGATGTATGCTAGGGATAAAGGGGACAATCTGGAACAAAAGAGATTCACTGAGGTGCTTTTAGTACTCCTATTGTACAATTGTCCTGGTCAGTAGAAGTCACAGCAACTCAATAAAGAGAAGACCATCAAACACTAGGTACCTGCAGTAATGAAGGTTTGCATACCTCAGGCAGCTGTGATACTGACCAAAGATAAGGGAACATGGAATGAATGGGTAGTGGAGGAGGCAGCTGTGATTACAAGCATACACATTAGGAAATGGACTCTAGCAGCTAGGTTTCACTGTTATTAATACCTGTGATGACTAACATTTTAGGTTTCTCATGTTGATAAGGAAGGTGATGGAACTTTACCTATGCCCTATGTTTGACAATCAAAATTGTTATAAAATATTATTCTATCATCTAAATAATCTTTGTAAATGTATGTATTTGTTTCATGGATAAGTACATTTGTTTTTTATAAGTTAATATAAGTTAATACGGAACAGTTCTTCAGGTAGTCTTGGACCAACCCAGTTCTCCCCTCTCCCAGTTCCTTGCTTGCAGTTCTCAAGAATAACTGTAGAATGTGCTTGGGATGCAATATGCTGAAACAACAAGGAACTACCTGAAAAAGTACAGGTCTTGTTCCTGTCCTACCTAGGGAATATAACCTCTTTAAGTAGAGAGGAACTGCCCAGAACAGCCCCAGCTTCATTCCTTTCTCTTCCACAAGCAGAATGTCCTTCTGTGCTTTGCCCAGCCAGCCATATTGCCCCTGATGTATATAACCCAGGGCTGCTTTTCAGGGTCCCCCAGCTGTTGTGCAAGTGGGGACACTATCAATACTGTGTCCACACCCGTCAGCTTTCTGGAGCCTTGGGGAACCTGCTCACAGCTCACATGAATCCAAGCCTTCTCTTTTCTACCTATGTATAAGTAAGAAACTCACTTCATATGTAATAATTTGTTGCATGTATAGTGTGTAATGTCTCACTGGACTCAAATATATGAGTAACCAGTGCATGGTAAACCTGCTTCACAGTTAAAAATCTATCACTCAAAAAATAAAACACACATTTGATACATCTTTGTCATGCTAATTTTCAGTATTTTATGTATTAGCTAATTATGAATGTACTCAAAGGAAGTAAATCTCATTTTTTTCCTGATAGTAATTGAGATTTCAATAAAAGGCTTTTCATGTCTTGTTTTTTTTTTTTTTTCCCATATTTTGATTCTGTGACTCTACTCTTATATAATAGAGTAAGCACTGAGCTAGCCCTTGGGAAACTTAGAATTATTATTGTTTCCTCCCTTCATTAACTGTGTGGTTGTATTTGATCCACTTAATCCCACTAATATTCATTTTATAATCCGTAAAATGAAAGAGAACTCCTAAATTAACTCCATTGAAATATTTAAATGTTCTCTAATAAATGAGTCCCCTAAATGAGATATTTGTCTCATTTTAACTAAAATGAAATAAATAAAATTACATGATACTACTTGAATGAAGAATAAGTATTGATTTAATTTACATATATAAAGAAATATTCTTCAAATTTTTCGAACTTTAATCCTGAACATGTTCTGAACAACGTGCCTTGATTATAGATGCCAGTTTCGATTCTAAAATAAAATATTTTGTTTATTCTAAAATAAAATAGTCTGACATAAACAAACTAAAATATAGTTTTTGAAATATACATGAAAATAACTTAAAACAAATATTTTCTATTGACATTTTAGTACATGTTATACATATTAAATCCATCTTTAAGAAAATAATCTGTAATGATTTACTTAAAATATTATACCGGTGACTTTCCAGTTTTAAATAATGTATATTTTCCATAAAACAAATTAATAGTATGAATATTAATTTCATCCTATGAAGAGGAGACCACTTTATTTATTTATTTTTTTTATTTCATCATATAATGGGGGTACAAATATTGTTAGGGTTACATACATTGCCCCTACCACTCCTCTCCCACCCCCCACATGCCAGAGCTTCAAGAGAGTCCAATCCCCAGGTGGCGTGCATGGCACACATCATGTAACTCTACACTTCCTCCCCCGTCCCGCCGGCCCTCAATCCAACAAAAGATTTTATTTCATCATATAATGGGGGTACATATATTGTTAGGAATACATACGTTGCCCCTACCACTCCACCCCCCCCACGTGCCAGAGCCTCAAGTGAGTCCAGTCCCCAGGTGGCGTGCATGGCACAGATTATGTGACTCTA
>CAUYPO010027561.1:0-19717 GCA_963574435.1 Cheirogaleus major | reverse complement strand
AGACACACTAAGACAAAGGTTAGTAAAAGGATAACTTTTTAAAGTAACACTTATAATGACTAATACAAAATAAAATACTTAGGTATAAATCTAACAAAATATGTGCATGAGCTATATGCTGAAAACTATAAAACACAGATGAAAGAAATAATCTAAATAAATGGAGATACATATCATGTCTGTGGGTTGGAAATGTAAATATTGTTCAGATGTCAATTTTCCCCAAATTGTTCTATAGATACAATGAAATCCTACTCAAAAGTCCCAGTGGCACATTGACAAGATTATTCTAAAATTTAAACAGAAAAAAGTAATTAGAATAGCCTAAACAAATTTTGAAAAAGAACAAAGTTGGAAAATTTCAGACTACCTGCCTTCAAGACTTACTATAAAGCTGCAATAATCAACAGTGTGGTACTTGTGAACAGACATATCACTGAAACAGAACAGAGTCCGGAAACAGACTTATCATATATATTATATGACCAAGCAATCCCACTCCTAGGGACATACTGAGTAAAAATGAAAATTGATGTTGACACAAAAATTTGTATACAATGTTTTCAGCAGCTTTTCTCATAATCATCCTAAACAGAAAATCACCTCAAATGTACTTCAACTTGTGAATGGATAAACAAACCACAGTACATCAATACCATGGAATGCTACTCAGTAATAAAATGGAACAAATTATTGATACACACAACACAGATGAACATGAAATGCACTATGCTAAATGAAAAACCAGAATCAGAGACACATTGTATGTTGTATATATTTTTCTAGAAAAGGTAAAACTACAGAGACAGAGAACAAATCTATAGTTGATAAGATTCAGGGGAGGATTTGACTATAAAGAGGCAATACAAATGTTTTTAGGTGGTTGTGATGGTAGTTATACAATTCTGTGCATCTGTCAAAATGTACAGAACTATACATCACAAAGATTACGTTCTGGTGTACATGAATTTAAAATAAATTTATAAAAACCATATGTTTACATTAAACTTTTGTTTTTTAAAAAAAAGTATATATATGACTAAAAAGGCAAATATCAAAATACTAATTGGTATCTCTGAATGATATCTGTAATTTGAAAATAATTTTTATAAGACGATTTTTTCTGAAATCTAACACACACACATACATATATGTATACACATTTATAATGTAGTCTCTGTGTGTTTCTGTGTGTGCATAAAGTTTCAAAATAAATACCATCTTGAAGCATTAAAATGCTAAGATGTTAGGAAAATTAGGGAGAATTAAGATGGAATATATTTTCCTCCCTATGATTTCCTGTATTGTACAAATTTTCTATAATAACTACATATTGCTTTTGAAATTAAATTTTGAAATTATAACACAGCCTTGCAGGTCTAAATATAAGTCAATACAAAGAGGCTATTGTATTGTCTGACTTTTTAGAATTCCATGCTTCCACCCCATATCTTGTTCCATTCCATGATGGATCTGATCAAGGGGTGTCTCACTTTCAAAGAAAGCTCTGTTCCCACTGCACTCAGAGGAGACTACCCTGCAGGTGAGAACTGGGCCCTTTAACTGTCCAGCCATGGGCTGCACAAAAGAAAGCTATGTTGTTATAGAATCGTAAGCAGTGAGATTTTTTCCAAGCATGCTTGGATCACATGAGCATCTGATTCAATGTGGAAAACTGTACTATTGTTCATGCTTCCGCAGAAACACGTGACACTTCAAGGGAACACAGAGAAACAAATGAAAACCCCCAAGAGCAGTTACCAATTTTGCTAAATGTTATACCAGACACCGAGGAATGGCAGGGATGAGAAAAGAAGTGACCTCAACCAGTGGTCAGATGACTTTCTGTAATTTGCATTCGCAACTAAGAGAGGGAATGGGTGATTTTATATCATCAACTATTTCCCCTACTCCAACAATACTAGGCCCCTATTTTATTTCTGATCCAAAAGAAACACTTGCAAGGAAGGTGAAGAAGATTCTATGCAAAGCATTATTCTCGCAATTCTTCCCTGAGGTTAGGAAAAAACATTATTTAATCCTTCAAGTTTATGTGCACATTTTAGGGTCAAGTCTGAGTTTCCTTGCGAAAAAAATCTGCAGTTTCACCCTTTTTTGTATAATATCCAAAAAAGTCAAAAACTAAAAAAACAAATAAAAATGCAGCTAATTTTGTTCCCTGAGTACTCGATGAACCTTCACATGGCACTGTGTGGCTTTGACTGGCAAAACTGAGTACCCTAGTTATATAATGACATACAGAATCTCTTCTCAAGATATTTGATTTCCTATTTAAAATTAAGCCATGAAGTAGCATCAAGAATATATTTTATCATAAGTATATAACTATAATAACTCAAATGCAAAATTCAGTATACTTATGCAGTTTATTTTGCCTCTAACACTTTTTTAAATGTCAAAAATTCTCAGCATGTCTAAAAGCAAAAATTGTATCCTCCAGGTATACTTGACCATTTCCTGCTTTTTGAATACTCCAAGTTTTTCCACATCTGAACCTTTATTTATCCTCCTCCCTCTGTGGTTTTCTTAAATTCTTTTGCAATTCGGATTTAGATAACAAAAAAAAGTACCTAGATTATATTACCTTAAACCTCTACAAAAATGCCTTCACCCAGCCAAAATATAAGACCATGCCTTTGGCTTTCATAAAACCATCATATAAGAAACATCAACTATAAGGATATTTCTATATATTCTGCTAAAAACCAATCAAAGGCATTATATACTTTGCTGCCCAATGTTCTTTATATGAGGATCTTAGTAATAAATAACCTTGAAAGGTCAGTACCTGGAAAGAACTTTATTTTTCCCGATAAATTGTTATGCTTCCTTTATTCCAGCACTAGGGATAATGCAGCGCATTCTTTTGTGTCTTGGTTGCCCTGAAGATTATCTAAATTTGTTTCTCAATTGCAACAACTAACTCATCTCTGATGCCTGATACGTATCTTTCACTTTCTTTTATTTTCAAGTTGTAATTTTTTACATGATTTTAATTAAGTCACAGTGAAAGTCACCTTAAATATGTTTTGAAAGTAGGCAGAATCAGCATATGAAGGCTGGTTGCCACAGCTGTTCCATATTAAAGTACAAAACAAAAACAGTATGGCCTAGAGCAGCACTTATCAAACTAGAATGTACATAGGAATCACCTAATGATCTTATCAAAATGCAGATTCTGATTCAGAAGGTCTAGGGTGGAGCTGGAGATGCCACATTTCTAAGAGGCTCCAGGGAAAAGTGGATCCTGCTGGTTCTCAGCTCGTACTCTGAGTAGGCGGGGCCCAAACAGCAACATTCTGCCAAAGCATGAATGAAAAGTCAGGGCGGGAGGAATAACGAGTATGATACAACCATAAGAAATGATGACTCTCAAAACGGTGAGTACACAAACTAGAGCAAATGGGCTAGCCAGATCTCTGTTTCAGTCTTTAAAAATCAAGAAGTCTTAAATACAATATCAATATTAATTTAAGTTTTAATAACAGCTATCCAGTTCATGGTTTTCAAAGAAGTTGATTCTGACTAATATGTTAGACAGTCTACCCTATATACCTGAACATGAATGAATGTTTGGTTGATGTATGTTTTTAATTGCTATTATCCTGTATGTTTTGGTAGGAAAAAGAAAAGAATATTCATTAAAAATCTGGCAACAGAAAGTTTCGATTTATTCAAACATTGACTAAACACCTATTATACTCCATCCACTACTCTGAGGCCTCAAAATACGGTTGCCTTTTTCTTTTAATTTATTTATGCTGGTTTTATTCTGCTGCTTCTTTTTTATTATCTTTGGGGGCATTATGTAACTTGGAGAATTATCATTTAGCTACTGAATGAGTGAACTAATCTGCATCATTTAAAGAAAATTCATCAGGTGTGATATTGACTAAGGAAATATTTGAACATCAGTCAGTTTAAATTTTCCTTCTTTCCAACTTGTTCCCAGTTAAGAGTATTCCTTTCTCCTGGCCTGGCATGTTACATAACGATATTTTCTAAACTACTTCAGAGTAAAGGAAAGACCTAGCTCTTCCAATGTTGTTCAGTCTTTATAGATTCTCATATTGCCCATTGTTACACATATGTGTGTCTCCTCTGCACAATTTCATGGAGGAAGTAGGCAAAACCTATGTTTTGGTTAAAGCCAAAATAAACCAGCTATGAATTATACATAAAAGACTAGTTGAATCACTGCATTTATTTCATATAAGTACAAAAACAGTTTTTTTTCTAGGTCAGAGGCTTTAAAGCCAAGTGCACTTGCTTTCTATTCCTGCCGTGATAAATTGTCATAAATTTAGTGGCTTAAACAACACAAATTTATTATTTTACAATTCTGGAGGTCACCAGTCCAAAAGAGGTCTCACTGGGCTAAAATCAAGGTGTCAAAGGGCTGTATTCCTTCTAGAAACTCTAGGAGGAAAGTTCTAGATTTTAGAACTATAAAACTCTAGAGATATCCAGCTTCTAGACACCTCTCACATTCCTTGGCTTGTGCCCCTGCCCTATCTTCACAGGCAGCATTGTTGCATCTCTCTGTGACTTTCCTCCCCAGTCCTATCTTTCTCCAGCTGTCTCGTCTCTTCTTGTTTCTCTACTCCACTTTTAAGGACCCTTGTAATTATACTGGGCCCAACTGGATAATTCAGGATAATCTCCCTATTTTAAGGTCCGTTGATTAGCAACCTTAATTCTATCTGCAACCTTAATTCCCCTTTGCCATGTAACCTAACATATTCACAGGTTCCAGGCTTTAGGATGTGGACATCTTTGGAGGCCCATTATTCTGCCTACCATACCAAGCCAGTGTTCCTTCTCCATTTACTAACTTGAATTTTCCAAGAGCACTTTAGTTCTCTTACAGTTTTTCATTGCTAGGAAAAGGAGCCATTGGGAAATAACAGTATTAGATTAATGGTAGCAACAATCTGCATTTCAGATTTTGACCATGAGCTCTGATTCTATCGGAATGACTCTCCTAACTAAAACGAACACAGCTGGAATGGCCACTACCACATAACCATATGCTCCTGTATACACATAGCCTGAGATTCCTGACTCACATCCTGGTAAACTGATGCCATGGAACATGGAATCCAACTGTGGCCATCAGGATAAATGCCCTGACTCCCTGCAATGCAAGCTGGCTAAAAAAAGGGCCTTCTCATTAAAATTTTGAGAAGCTAAGCCCTCTTCCAAAATTACTTCAATAAACCTAGAATCATTAAAATTGTACAAGGTACTAGGTAATAAAGTTTACTAGTTTTTTTAGCATAAAAAATGAAAAGTTAAATGGCTAAATTATAGTAGCCTAATCTTTTCATGCCATTACCAAGGATTGACAGGTTGGTTGTTTTAACAGCTGTGCAATGCTTAAACTCTAAGGACTCTACATCTTGAATAATAAAAAGAATAACACTTTGCATGAGTGTTCTTATGAATATATTTTAGACATAATCTCTCAAAGGAACTCTTGGTTAGAGATAATTATTATATTTCAATCAAGAGCCACAGAGTAAAAAAAGTTTGAACCATTGGCTTAAGGCCCTTTACATACTGGAACTAAATATGAAACAAAGTAAAAGTTTCAAATTTGAATTTATTATCTTAATTCTGGGATAGAAAAGAAAGTATATTATGGTGATGAGTGTTATATAAAATAGGCAAGTCTAATTATTGAATGGTAAAATATAAACTGTATGACAAGCATATCAAACTGACTCTACTACAGCTTAATGTCACACAAAGGTCATGAGAGGTATATTCTTTCTGTGAGCCTTGTTTTTTAACATGCAGTAAGCAATGTGAATGTGAGAAACAGTCAAATCTCTCTCGGGTTAACCAACACCCTCAGTTTCTACCCCCTCACCTGACCCCACCCTCTGCTCCCAAAATCTCGCAACTTCTGCAAGGGTGCTACCGAGAGCTGTGTATGGTACCTAGGGCTCTGGTAGCAGCTCTGTCAGGATTCTAGCTCAGCACTGCTCCTTGACAACTCTCAAATGGGCCAGCTCTATGTGAGATTTGACTTAGGAATGGCGTAAGGCAATAATCCAAAAGGAGTTTTGCTCACATAGCCCCTAAAGGAATTCTAAAAAGATATGCACATATTTTTAAATAACATCTAAACATCTTTAACATAAGTTTAAACACTTGTAAAAAGAGGGACATGCTTTGTGACGCTCTGTATATGGTATACTTGCTATATATATATATATATATGTATCAGAACCTCAGGGCTGCAGATTTAGCTCAATCTATGGAAAATGTCTGCTATATAACATAACTGGCAAAGTCAATCCTCATTGACAAGGCCAATCAACCCAGTAAGACTTTCTGTCAAAACAACTCCAACTTCGTTTTTCAATCAAGTATGAAGATAGTCCTGGTGACAGCCATCTATCTTCTGAATGCTAAAAGGAACACAATGAAAAACACAGTACAGAGTCTTGTCATGTGCTCCTCACGTGGATGAATGGGGAATAAGAAAGGAGAACTGGCAGGCATCATGCATGTCCAGAGGCAGATTAGTTTCAAGAAAGAGTTGGAAGTAGAAGGTCTGAAATTTGAAACCCTTGCAATGCTCTATGCCCTGGGAAGTCTTGTGTGCCTAAGGGTACGTGCACAGTTTGGAGACTGCTGGGAAAAGAATTTAAATTCCTCTCTGAAAATATTTAACATAATGCAAATAATGTGGTATTTCTAAACCAAAAGCCTCTGACTGGATTTCTTTGAGGCAGCCTAAACCATTGGAAATACCTTACAACAGGTATCAAATTCTCTTCATCAAAATGGAGGGTCAAAAAAAGAGATTATAATCTTGCTGGCGTAGTCAACTTTGTATATAATCTTGGAATTGGTTCTACGTTTTCTGTAACACGGTCCTCTAGAACTTCATTGCTTTTGTTTTAACCCTCTTCCTGATAATCCTGTAGTGTGTGTTACACTACCTTAGTCACCTTTCACCTTGAAGTTCCTAGGTCCGCCCACGTCGTTATTGGGCCTTATGCCATGTTCTGATTCTCTGTGGGGACTCTTTTAGTGTCAGAAGTATATAACCTTTAAAAATAACAATGACCTGCACCTGTCAAGACTATCATATGGTGCCAACAGAGGAGCTGCTTATGCAAAGTATTGCAAACTTTTACATGGGAAGACAGAGAAAAGTGTACACACTGGAAATGCATTTTGAAATTCTCTCCCCCTAATGTTTCCGGGGAAAAAGCTGGAAGTAAATTACTGACAAAGGGGAAAAAAGCAGATGCAAAAAAGACAACTTTATTAGGTGTTTTCTCTCCCTTCTGAGGAGGACTTGGGTCTTTTCAGGTGACACTCCAAATAACTAGACAATACCCAGTTTCCTTCAGTTGCAGCAAGTTTATCCCACGGTGGGTGCCCTCCAAAGCACCTGAGAGCGAATGGATGGGTCTCAGGCCATTTGTGATGAAGGTCGTCCGATGCTTTTGTTAGGTGAAGAATCTTCCTGTGTCGTCTTTCAGAAGCAGTCTGTGTCCCCCTCCAAAGAGCCCACCACCTGGCTGCGCCCCACCTCCATTCGTCCCCCAGCTACGAGGTAACCGTGGGTGGTTCAGGGGGCGCCGCTGCGGGGGCAGCCAGGCCTTTAGACGCAATCACTGGGGAAGAGGCGAGGACAAGGGTGGGTGCTGGAGACGCGCACGCGCGAAAGTACTCGCGCACCCAGAAACACACACAGGCAACGGGTGTAGGAGAGGGGAGGGACGGCCTTACCAGATCAATGAACGTCAGGAACTTCCAGCTCCCCCCGTAGGTCTGATGCGAGGGCATTTCGATGGCCTTGTAGTTGCACAGGATAGAGCAGTAGGACAGCAGGATGGCCACCCGCAGCACCTGGGAGGGGACAAGCGCCATGTTCGCGAGAGGCCTGGGCCGGCTGGGCAGCGCGGAGGCGGGCGCCAGGCGGCGGGCGCGCGGGGGCGGGCGCCGTGGGAACCCTGGCGCGGCCGGCGCGGGGCGGGGGCTGCGGTTGGGCGCGCGCCCCGCGGGACTGACGCGGCCGCGAGCGCGCGGGCGACCTGAGCGGGCGGGGCGGCGTTTGTGGGCGCCCGGCCGCGGCCAGGCGGGCGGCGTGGCGTCATCTCTTTCGTCACCTTCGTCACTCTACTCCTGCGGTCGCCGGGCCCCCCGAGAGACCCGGCCGGGGGCGCCCTCTGGGGAGTCACGGGAGTGGGCGGGCAGCCTCCGACTGCGACCCGGGCTGGGGAAGTGCGCGTCGCTCCGGGAGGCTGCAGGGCCCGGGGCGAGGGCGCGGGGAACCTGGACTGAAGGAGAGGACCCCAGGGGGACAGATGTTCCACCGGGCACGGGGGCCGACCTCCCTGGGGTAGTTGCTGTGGGCCCAGAGGGGTACTTCGAGCGGAGGGACGGGGTGGAGGTGTGAACTTGGGGTGTAAATCCGCGCTCTGGGCGCCCGAAGTGACTTGCATTATTTTGGACCCAGTAGGGGTTTTAGTGTTGACAGAAGCCCGTTAATCATTATCAAACTCCCTTGTAAACTTCTCTTTCCGTGGCAAGGCTATCCTGCACTTTTCTATAAGATGTTTATTAGTATCAAATCTATATAACATAAGATATAATATGAACTTTGGACAAGAGGTTTATACATAAAAAGCTATAAAGAAAATAGTGTCAGGTAATTGTTTCAGCTACAATTGCATTCAGCTTAAAAACAAATCATTCTGAGTTTGGATGTAAAACCATTGTGTGCGCAATGTTAACACTAATCTTTTGGGGGTTAAACTGGTTTTGCCCTTTTACTTATTTTTTTCCCTATACTATAATCCCAGACTTAGTGGAAGAAAAGTAAATATAAACTGGATTCCCTTTGCCTTCCAGTAAATGTTGTCACATTGAAGTTGCATCAGTCTGTGGGCAGCATTCTTTTTTTTTTTTTTAATCATGATCACATTTCAACCAACCAGATGCATGGGGCAGATTATGAAAAGACAACATAGGTATTTCCTGTGGATCCATTTAAAACAGGTGTCCTCTCCAAATAGTCTCTGAGTCAGAGGATGTGGAGTGAGGACTGGCAGAGAAAGCATGGTTAGAGGTAAAGAGAAAGCAAATTATGGATGTTTCCCTGAATCTTTCCAATCAAGCTTTACACCAAAATAAATAGACCCACTAGATTTTTTAAATTGGCATAATTATGCTAACATTAACTGATGTCACAAGAAGATTATACTAGAGTAAAACTATTTATTATTGATGATTCATAGTCATAGCTTCATGTAAAAGCTGTGCCTACTTTTTTATTAATTGTGTGTCCATGCTACATGGTTATGAGATTGCAGAAACAGTATTCAATCTATTGAAGAGCTATCTGTCTTACTAAGGCCTTAATAAAGCTTTATGAGTTAATGTGATATTTTCAGAGTTTGATATACCCTTCCCACTTTACATTTTGGAAAATCATTAATAAGACTCCCTGTCTCCACCAATACAAAATAAAATAATAATTTCATAAAGTCATTAAAATTTATTCCTGTGGTCAGTTTCTTTTAAAATAAATACCTGTAATACTCAAAGAAGAGTTTTGGATCTATTCTAATGGGTTTGCTTTTGTTATTTTGTGATTTGCTAACCATGATGAGCTAGTTTTGTGTTTAAAAAAATGAAACATTTGCATAAACACTGACTCAAATACTAATTTACGAGCATGTCAGTCCACAGTGTTTGGAACTTCTTGATGTTTATTTATTAACATATCCACGTTTGCGCTCTCTGCTTTTTAGAATGTATCTAACAATCTTAGTCCTGTTATACAGGTGTTCTTTATGAAAAAATACTAATCTATACATAAATTATATTTTTATTCTTTTATTTTTATTTTTTGAGATAGAGTCTCACTCTGTTGCCCTGAGTCAAGTGCTGTGGCATCAGCCTAGCTCACAAAAACCTCAAACTCCTGGGCTCAAGCAATCCTACTGCCTCATCCTCTTGAGTAGCTGGGACTACAGGCATGTGCCACCATGCCTGGCTAATTTTTTTGTATGTATTTTTAGTTGTCCAGCGAATTTCTTTCTGTTTTTAGTACCGTGTTTCCCCGAAAATAAGACCTACCCATAAAATAAGCCCTAGCAGGATTTCTAAGCATTTGCCCAATATAAGCCCTACTCAGAAAATAAGACCTAGTGATGGGCCTGGCTGTGCAGCGTGTCTGCATTTCGTAGCGGAGCGGTAAAGAAGATGAGCAGCCCTTCTCATCTGCCCCATGAGAGCTCCATTGCTCAACATGAGAGATTGGGGCCAATGGTTCTAAAGGAAATAGAGTCGTAAGAAATTCAGGATGGAATTCGGGGTTTGGAGAGTTATGATGATGTTCCAGAAGAAGACAACTTAACTATATTTGAATAAATGTAGATAGTTGTGCCGTACTTAAAAAAAAAATAGCACATCCCCTGAAAATAAGCCCTAGGGTGTCTTCTTGAGGAAAAATAAATATAAGACCCTGTCTTATTTTCAGGGAAACACAGTAGAGATGGGGTCTCACTCTTACTCAGGCTGATCTCGAACTCCTGAGCTCAAATGATCCTCCCACCACGGCCTCCCAGACTGCTAGGATTACAGGCATGGCAAATTATATTTTTACAGTGTAAATAATACAATGGGGTATTGCTCTTAAAACGTCACTCAGTAGGTTATCTTTTTTATGAACTCTAATGCAATATTCACTTGTAATTATCTAATGATGATTCCATATTTGATTTAGAGAATACTGTTTTTTGTTGTGTAGGAGAAATATTTGCTTGTCATTTTTCAGCATTTTTATTCTACTGCACAATTAGTGGAAGTGGATGAGAAAAGCCTTATCCTGTTGCATCTCATGGGTCCAATAAAGATAAGAAACACCAAGGAAACAGTATGAGACCCTGTTTTCGCTTCTAATTATGTTAATATTCTTTGATTATTATAATACTTCTTACTCTTAGACTGTGTATGGGCTGAAGACTCTTCCTTAAATAATTCTAAAAACTGATACAGACTTCTTTTTCTTTTTTTTATTTTTTGATGGGGGAGCATGTCTGACATACTGGTGATGATAATACCTGCTCATTTTGGAAATGACAGGGACTCCTATGTCTCTTGTGTTGTATTCCAAGAAGCCAAATTTATGTAACTATTGGTCTTTGCTTAAAATAGCAGAAGAATGTTTATGCATATCCTTACAATATTCAATATTTACACATTTCCTTTGGTTCTACATTTATATTAGATAAGCATTTTCTAATAAGATCACTATATTTGGGCAAATTATTTTTCTCCCTTTCTGTTTATCTGCACCTCGAGCGTGAAAGTTAGGATGTGTCCCTTTGAAAGGCTTGCACATGGGAAAAACGCAGGAAAGACCCCTTAGAGCTTCCTTATAAAAGTATCATATTTACAATATTAAAATAGGAAAGTTTCTTAAAATAAAAATTATCTCTATTCTCACCACCCAAAGAAAACACTGAACATTTTAGCATACTCTTGCCAGTCTTTTTATAATACATACTTTGCTTAGCTGCTTGTGACATAACTGTACAACAATTGGCATCAAACCGACTTTTTTTGCCTTAAGAATTTTCCCTTATTATTTAAAACCTTTTGTAAAAATCATATGTAATGATCACACAGCATAACATCATGTGGACATATATTTTGCTTAAACTTTTCCCTGTTTTTGGATATTAGTTTGTTTCCAGCTTTTCACCACAATAAATACACTGTCATGTCCATATTTTGAATTGAGAAAGCTACTTTTTAAGGATTATTTGGAACTCAAAACCAATTAACAAACCACACCTTTATAAACTAATGTGTGTTCTTGTTCATGTGTGTTTGTGTGAACTGAGGTGCCTTGGAAGGCAGTTGGGAAAGATTAAGTGAAAGAAGTAGATAAAAATTACTCTTTTTTTCTTACAAGTAATGCTCATGCCAGCTTTTAAAAAGTTAATTGCTTTAGATAGAAAATGCAATGCCAATGCATTTTATTAACCAGTTTTGTTGTTTTTTTGTTTTGGGGTTTTTTTGCTATTAACCAGAAATAGTTGGCTTTTACAGGCCAAATGAACAGCTGCTACTAGTGGTTGTATTGATGTTGCTGGCTATAACAGTTTCCACTGATTTTTAAAATGGACCCTATTTGCTGTAGAGAATTTTATTAAATTATGAGATCTCTAAACATCAAGGATTCTATGGAAGGTCAATGAAAAGCTTTAGAAAAAGTAGTGTCCAGCCAGGCACAGTGGCTCACAAGTGTAATCCTAGCACTTTGGGAAGCCAAGGCAGGAAGATTGCTTGAGGCCAGGAGTTTGAGACTAGCCTGAGCAAGAGTGAGATCCCGGTCCCAACAGAAAATAGAAAAATTAGCTGGGTATAGTGGTACATGCCTGCGGTCCCAGCTACTTGAGAAGCTGAGGCAGGAAGATCACTGAAACCCAAGAGTTTGAGATCATAGCGAGCTATTATGAGACCACTGCATTCTAGCCAGGGCAACACAGTGAGATCCTGTCAAAAAAAAAAAAAAAGGGAAGGAAGGAAGGGAGGGAAAGAGGAAAGGGAGAAAAGAAAAGAAAAGAAAAAGTAGAGCCTAGATTAGTCATGAGTCATTTATAGATCTCATACAGATCTAAAACATCTCCCTTACTCCCTAGTAGAGACAGTGTATTTGCCAAAGTTCCTTATCATGCGTGGAATGCTCTCTCTTCATGTGGAAATATCCAAACCCAGCACATACAACAAGACTCATGTTTAAGCCCACTTCTTCTGACCGTCCCTCTTTAGGATGTATGATGTAGCCTTCCTGCTCTGAACGACCCACCTGAATGGGCCATTGGTGATTTGAGTTCTATGTGCACTCATTATACTCATTATTTCCTTCTCAAAACTGCCCCCTCTCCAGTGTTCCTAAACTCTGGAAACAGCACCAGTCTGCAGTGTTAGAAAGTGTTAGAAACGTCAGGACAGGGCCAGATGGCCTGGGGGTGCCAGTCTCTTAATGGTGCTAAAATATCTTCGGAAGCACAGCAAATGGAAGGCAATATACTGACCAGAATTATTCTCAGGTAAGATGATGTAATGTTAGAAGAAATGTTTTCATAAGCTATTTGGGTACATAGTGGTAACTAGTGAGAGAGATCTTCTTAAGCATTTTAGGGTGACAGTAAATGGTTTCTAGAAATTTCTGCCCCCCAATGGGTGTCAGAGTAATTGCAGAGTTTTTGTTTTGTTAAGTGGAGTATGTAGCAGTTTAGGACCCAATTGCTCTGGGTAGCAAAGAGGCAGACTACCATTACCAGGGAATCTTTCTTCTCTTATCCTTCTAGATCCTTCTGAAATAGAGACCTTTAGCCTTTATTCTAAATAAGTGTTGGATAGTTAAAGGATATTTTAGAAGTTTTAAACTCACATTTTTCAGAGATCATAATTAAGTAAAGCTAGATGTAAAGTAACAGGGCATGATTGAGTCTATGAAAAACTAGAGCAAATACCACTCTTTAGTAAAGGTATGTCAATTCAAATTTTTAAAAATTGTGTCAGAAAAAAATAAATAGATAAATAAATTAACAAGGCAGACCTTTGTGCTAGGATCAGCTCATGTGCTGCAGGTCAGGACTTGTGGATTATCCTTTTGAAAGAGCACCCTGTTATCTCACCCAGGGTGTCCACAGAACCCTGGCAGGCAGGCTCAGAATCCTACTCAATCCCTCCTCCTCATCTGTGAGAGTTAAGACTAGTTTGGCTAGAATTGACAACCCTATTTCTTGAAGCAAGATGGAGGAAAACATGAAGGCATGCAAGAGGGCACACATCCACCATCCCTTAAGGAAGGTTTGCAGAAGAAGCTGCTGCCTAACACTTCTACCTACACCTCATTGGCTGACAATTCAGCCACGTGGCCACAGCAGAAGCAGCCCATTCTGGGCAGCCACATGCCCAGCCCCAAATCTGGACTCCATTAGCAAGGGAAGAGAGATGTTATGTATTGAATTGTGTCCCCCCAAAGGATATGTTAACATTCTAACCCCCAGCACCCAACAAAATGACCTTACTTGGAAATAGGGACGTTGCAGATGTAATTAGTTCATTTAAGATGATGTCATACTTAAGTAGGGTGGGACCCTTATCCAGTATGACTAGTGTCCTTATAAGAAGACAGAGACACACAGATTGAATGCCATGTGAAGACAGGCAGAGATTGGAGTGATGACAAGCCAAGGAATGCCAAGGATTGCCAGCTGTCACTAAGAGCTGGGATCTAACCCTGCCAACACCTTGATTTCAGACTTAGAGCTCCTAGAATTGTGAGATAATAAATTGCTGTTGTTTCAGCCACCCAGTTTGTAGTATTTTGTTAGGGTGGCCCAAAAAGACTAATGCAAGGGAGAAAACAGATACTGAGAGACCACTAGCAGTTTCCACCACAACTTCCCATCAACCGTAAAATTCCAGTACTTCGTTCTCTGCAACATTCCTCATATTTGAACCTTCGTGTCTATTTCTACTACTGTTGCCTTATTGAATTAGCTCCATAACTGGTCTTCCTGCCTCTGCACTTGCGTTTCCATGTCACTCTTATCACTACCACCAGAATTATCTTCCTGAAAATATAGATCAGATCAGATCGCTCTTCTCAAAAATGGTCAGCAATTTCCCATGGCCTGCAGGAAATCTCACTCCCTTAGCATGGCGTTCAACATCTTCCATGCTTTAGCTGCCCTTAACCCAGTTTTTCAACTTCCATAACTGCATCGTTTTAAATCATTATGTATTCCAGTATTATAAGAATAATTTGTTTTTCCCCAAAACTCAAAATTCACCCTTCCACGCCCCTCTAACACTAATTATTCGTATCACCTTCTCCATCTTTTGAAATTCTACTTATCTCTCAAGGGCCAGCTCTAGCTGAAATTCTATAATGCATTTATTTATGTAGTGCACTTGCCATCTAGGAAGCACTTCCATGTTATACTAAATGCAGTTGTGGCGTCATCTTATTGACATCTGTGGCATCTCATCCCTGGGGCATCACCGCACAGCCACCATCCCCTGTATAGCAGGGATTGCCCCAGGATGCCCTTCACATCTACGTAGCTAATCCACAGGTGAGGCAGTTGTCAGTGAGCATTCCGTCTCTTATGTAAGATGGAAAGTTTATTCCCCCTAGTTTGAGATTATGTGAAGCCGCTAATTTTGGACTCAGATCTTTGCTCATAGAAGGCAAGACTTTGGGAAAATTGGTATCTTCTGTAAAAAGCAATACCCCAGAAATGTGGAATGCGGGGATCATGGGCTGGGTTGCTACTTCTTACCATATTAAGTAACTTTTTCCCCAAATGAAGGGCAGCTGAGATGTCTGCAGTCCATTTATCGTCCCCTGTGTTAGTCATCCACTGAGCTGGTTGAAAGTCAGTTTTAGAAACTATCGCAATAAACACCCAGCACAAAAAAGGAGTACGGCAAAATTAAACTAAGCACCATTGTTTTGTTTTCAGGAGATATGTGATTTGCCATGAGACATGTCAGCATCAAGCAGTCCTGCCAAGTGCCAGAAGCTGGTTTAAATTATCTGTGAAGCTGGCCAACTGGGAGTCCAGAGGACTCCCACTTCCCTCGCCCGAGGGAAGACCTGCTACCCTAGCAGGCCTGTTGGAACGAAGGCCTGTTCTAACACCTCGCCCCCCAGAAGCTGAGTGTCCAGTTTCTATTCCTCTCAGAAACTCATCTGTCAAAAAAGTGAGTGAGCTGCTCACATCCCTGACAGCCAGGTTCCAAATGTCAGTGATTGTTTTCAGACCCATGAGGACATTTGGAAGATTACCTGGAATACAAGGATGTGAATGGGCCAAATTGTGGTTCTAAGTAAAGTCAAAATCTGCTAGGACCTCTGAGAAACATGTTACAAGTGTAGCTCTTTTCTTTCCATATTTTGTCGAGGTACTTCACTGTGTATATGATGGCCAGAGCTGCGGTAGTCATCTTATAAGCAAGAGGGAAAGAACAGAGAATCCAGGAGATATTTAGCCTGACCTCAATAATCTGCTGCACCAATGTGAGCCACAGCCTCCTTCTAGAGACTTCTTGTGATGTAAAAATAAACAAACAAACAAACAAAACCTCTATTTGTTTCCACCAGTGAAGTAGGATGTTCTCTTACATGCCGCTAAATGATGGTACAAGGAGATATTTTGGTTTATTTCCTGGTCTCCTTTAGAAAGTGCTAGTGGACTAGTCCTACAGAGACCAGGATTCAAATTAATATATCTTCTAATATAACAAACACTCATGTAACCCTATAGGCCAGGCTCTGAGCTAAGCACTTTACAAATATTCACTCATTTTATCCTCACTGAGGGTGGTTACTATTATTATCTCCATTTTACAAAGGAAGAAATAGAGGAACAGAGTAAATCAAGTAAACTGCCCAAAATCACACAACCTGCTAGTGGCAGAGCTGAGGTACAAAGCCCACCTATTCTGGGTTCTTAATCATCATAAGCTGTTATATGCTTATAATCATTATAAGCTGTTAATGCTTAATCATTAGCACGGTTCAATGCTGCTAGTCAGTGCATATTACATCCTAAGTTCTAATTCCCATTCATCTCAGGCAGAAACAATGTTTGTAGTTCAGCATCTCGGTAGACTTAATTGTCTCATTCCTAAGGATGAGAAAATTCTCCATAAGAAATCCAAGAGTCACAAAGCATTTCATAATAGTTTTCAAAGACTTCCCATGTATTGACAAACTTCTTATCATTTGGCCATGCCATTTAATTTCATGACATCTGAGGCATCTGAATTTGTCTTTTGAAAACTTGATCTCTATCTTCTTGAACTGTATGATTCTTCGATACCTATTTATGACTCATTTCCTCGTTATTCCTTTCACATAAATTACATTTGATCACCAGATTCATCTCAGAATTATATTTAGTTTCATTTATTTGCTGGAATTCTATAATGATGTTCTTTTAAGTTTTGCTTAAATTGATTAATTATTTTTTCTTTCAAAATACTCTTTCCTTCTACTTTAATATATATCAGAGGCCATTCATATTTAGAGCCACAGAATGATAGAATTTTCTATTTGGAAGAAAACTTAGAGACCACATAGTTCAGGCCTTTTATTTTATAGATGGTGAAAATGAAGCTCAGAAGAGTTAAATGACTTGCCTGAAGTCACACTGTTAGTTGGCAGCAGAGATGGGTCTAAAACTTTTCTTAGGGTAACTTCTTTTTTTCTTGTTTTTATTTAAACAAATAGACTTTAATGTTTAGAACAGTTTTAGGTTTACAGGAAAATTGGGCAAAATCTACGGAGAGTTCCCATGTTCCCGGTGTGCTCCATCCCCACCAACTTGCCCCCACAATTTTCCCTATTATCTGTATCTTGCATTAGTATGATACATTTGTTACAATTGATGAGCCAATATTGAATCACTAACTAAAGTTTGTAGTCTACATTAAGGCTCCCTCCTTGCATTGTACGGTTCTATGGGTTGGAACAAATGTATAATGTCATGTATTTACCGTTACAGTATCCTACAGAACAGTTTCATTGCCCTAAAAATCCTTTGTGCTTTGTCATCTCTTCCTCCCTTTCTCTGAGCTCCTGGTGAGCACTGATCTTTTTTCCTGTCTTACAGTGACATCTTTTCCAGAATGTCATATAATTGGAATCATTTAGTGTGTCGAGTTTTCAGTCTAGCTTCTTTCACTTAGTAACATGCATTTAAGGTTCCTGCATGGTTTTTTTGTTTGTTTGTTTGTTTGTTTTGTGGCTTGATAACTCATTTCTTTTTGTTGTTGATAATACTCTACTGTATGGATGTACCACAGTTTGTTTATACATTCACTTATAGATATCTTGATTGCTTCCAAGTTTGGGCAATTATTAGTAAGTGTTTATGTACAGGTTTTTGTGTGGACGTAAGTTTTCAACTCATTTCGAAAAATACCAGAAAGCACAGTTGCCAGATCATAGGGTAAGACTATGTTTAGCTTTGTTAAAAACTGTCACACTATCTTCCAAAGTGTCTGTACTATTTTGCATTCTCATGAGAAAAAAAAAATGAGAGTTCCTGTTGCTCCATAGCCTCACAGCATTTGGTGGTGTCAGTGTTGGATTTTAGCCACTATAATAGGTATATAGTAGTATCTTGTTATTTTAATTTGAAATTTCTAATCACGTATGATGTAGAGTACCTTCTATGCTCATTTGCTATCTGTATACCTTTCTTGGTGAGGTGTCTATTTAGATCTTTTGCCCATTTTTAAATTGAGTTGTTTTCTTATTGATGTTTTAAGAGTTCTTTGTATATTTTCTATATGAGTCCTTCATCAGATATGTTTTCCAAATAATTTCTTCTAGTCTGTGGCTTTCTTTTCATTCTCTTAACAGTGTCTTTTACAGAGCAGAAGTGATAAGTTTTAATAAAGTCTCACATATCAGTTTTTTTTTTTTCATGAATCATACTTTTAGTGTTATATCTCAAAACTCATTGCCAAACCCTAGGTCACTTCAATTTTCTCACTTTCATGTTATCATCTAGAAGTTTCACAGTTTTTCATTTTATATTTAGATCCATAGTCCATTTTGAGTTAGTTTTTGTGAAGGTGTAAGGGCTGTGTTTAGATTTTTTTTTGTGGATGTCCAGCTTTTCCAGCATCATTTGTTCAAAAGACTATTTTTGCTCCATTGTATTACCTCTGCCCCTTTGTAAAAGATCAGTTGACTATATTTATGTGGGTCCATTTCTGGGCTCTCTGTTCTGTACTATTGATCTATTGATCTATTTGTTCTCCAATACTACGCTGTCTTAATAACTGTACGTTTATAGTATGTTTTAACTCAGGTAGTATCGATCCTCTAACTTTGCTTTGTTTGTGTTAGCTATTCCAGTTCTTTTGCCTTCCCATATAAACTTTTGAAATAGCTTTCCAGAATAACTTTTTGGTGTTTGACTAAGATTGCATTGACTCTGTAGGTCACATTAGGAAGATCTGACATCTTAACAATATTGAATCTTCTTATCTATAAGCATGAATATCTCTTCATTTATTTAGATCTTCTTTGATTTCTTTGATCAGAATTTTATAGTTTTCTTCATGTAGATCTTGTACATATTTTGTTAGATTTATACCTAAGTATTTCATTTCTTTGGTGCTGATGTAAATGGTGTTTTGATTTTACTTTCAAATTCCAACTACTTATTGATGTTTTATTACAACACAAAACAAAACAATAGACTTGTATCCTGTGAATTTGTTTTGATTGTTTATTAGTTCCAGGAGGTTTGGGTTTGTTCATTGTGACTTTCTACATAAATAATCATGTTATCTGTGAACAAAACCAGCTTTATTTCTTCCTTTCTGATATGTATACCTTTTATTTTCTTTCTTGTCTTATTGAATTAGCTAGGACATCCAGTGTAATGTTGAATGGGAACGATGAGAGAGAACATTATTGTCTTGTTCTTTTTTTTTTTTTTTTTTCCAGGAATATTTTATTTATTTTTTTTTATTATTTTTTTTTATTTCAGCATATTATGGGGGTACAAATATTACGGTTATGTATATTCCCCGCGCCCCCCTCCCCCCTCGAGGCAGAGCCTCAAGCATAACCACACCCCATACGTTGCACATCTTACTCATTATGTTTGTA